>SJYC01038591.1:0-15765 GCA_006408675.1 Madoqua kirkii
TTTTTTAACTGTAGGTGTTTTCATGTTATTGTTGTTTTGCTTCTTTTTTAATAGAGTGAAGTTGATTTATCACACACATGTCTGACAATGGACAAAATGTTGTTTACATGAAACATCATAGATTAAAAATATATAGTATTTATATTTTAATAGATAATATTTATCCTGGACAGAGTCCTTCATCATATATATGATTTGCAAATATTTTCCCACTCTGTGGCTTTTCTTTTTTTTTTATAAATGTAGCTTTTGGAGAGCAAAATTTTTTAATTTTTATTAAATCCAGTGTATCAAATGTTTCCTTTATGGATCATGTGTCTGGTGTCATGTCTATGAAATCTTTGCCTCAGCCTAGATCACAAAAAATATTTTAATTTTTTTCTGATAATATTATAATTTAGCCCTTAATTTAAATCTGTAATCACAATTAATGTTTTTGCAGTATGTAAGGTAAGCATCTAAGTTCATTTTTTTTGCATAGGCATATCCAGTTGTTCCAATGCCATTTGCTAACAAGACTATCTTTTCCTTACTGAATTACCTTGGCACCTTTGTTAAAATTCAATTGATAATAAATATAAGGGTTTATTTGTCTTTTCTTTCTTAGTCCAGTGACTGTGTGTCTACTATTGTGCCACCCTGTCTTGATTACTGTAGTTTATAGTAAGTTTTTAAATGGATACTTTGTTCTTTTTTTTTTTCTCCAAAAAAATTTTGGCTGTTCTAGATCCTTTACATTTCTATACAAATTTTAAGATCAACTTACAAATTTCTTTGAATTTTCATAGGGATTGTATTGACTCTTTGGATGAATTTAGAGAATATTACCATCTTAACAAGGCTGATCCTTCCAATCTATAAACATTAATTTAGATCTTTGATTTGTCTAGTATTTGGCAACTTTCAACATACGTGTTTTATACTTCTTTAGTTAAATTTATTCCTTATCTTCTAAGTATTTTCTTCTTTTTTGATGCAGTTTTGAATGGAATTGTCTCAATTTCATTTTTGTATTTTTCATTTCTAGAAAAATAAATTGATTGTATGTATATAAATGCAACAAATACTTGTCTGTTGCTACTGTGGCCTAGGACCTGGCTCTTCACCGTTACTCTTGCCGCATAAACACTTTTCCCTGCTAGTGTGTGATGGGTAAGAATGGCAACTAGTGTTAGGACAGTTTGGTGCCACTGCTTGATACAGGCTAAAGCACCAGCAGTTTTACCCACTGTCACTTTTGCACCAACAGTGCAAAAGTCAACCAGTGGAAAAGGCAGTCATCTCAGTGTTTTCTTGATCTTGCAAATGCTATGGAAGGTTCCCCTGAACCTTGAAAGGCAATCTCCAGAGCTTCAAGGACAGCGCTTAGAGAACCACTATCTAGATGATCTCTAAGCACTTGTCCAAGTCTAAGATGCTATCGTTCTTCAGATCTAAGATAAATATCATTTACCGAACTTACAATAACATTTGCCTAAGTGACTGATTTTCATGAGTCAATATCCTTAGACAGTTGCTGCATGTAGAAAAACGTGCCAAGTCTTTTGAGAGAGATTAAAAGGAAATAGAACTGTGACCCTAAATCTCAAAGAAATAACACAAGCCTCTCTCAGTACTCAAGTGTCTATGAAAGGAAACCCAGCGTTACTGTAGGCTAATTACATTAGATGCCAAATTTGTATGTTTTCTCTTCTAGGTAGCACTAAAAATAAACAAAATGCTTATAGTGAAATATAGTGTGTGTCAAATATCAAGACTGAGAAGTAAAACTAGGTCAAACTCTATTATTTTTGACTCATACAGTTTAGTATTGTCTCATTTCCAAATGTCTGGAAAAAAGACAAGATAGGATCAAACTAATTTTCAAAGTTTTTTTAAATCCTTAATTCTACACTATGATTTATAACAAGCCCTTGACTAGAAGCTTAAAATAGCCATTTACCTACTATTTTTTCCTACATTTTATAGTATGGTGCTTATTATATTCACTGGGCAAATTTTCCATGTATTTTAACTTCTCCCTGGAGAGGAATAAAATACTATTTATATAGTCAAGGTAAACAAATAGTCTCAGGGCTTCATCTATGGGATTCCATAATATCTGACATCCTTCATCTTTTGGGGGTGGAAAAGGCCAAAAAAAAGGTCAAAAAAAAGGCATAAAGAACTAAAGAAAAAGGCAAAACGGACTAAAATATTCATGGTTGGGAAGAATAAAAGAGAAATTGGGAAAACAAAATTAACCATATAAAATTAAGGGAGAGACTTTCCTAGTGGTCCAGAAGTTAAGAATCCATGTTTCCACTGCAAGGACCACAGGCTAGACCCCTGGTCAGGGGACTAGATCCCACATGCTGCATGGCGAAGCCATAAATAAATAAATATATATATATAATAAATAAAGTGAAGGGAGGGAATGAGGTTAGACTAGATTAGGGATAAATGGAGCTGATAATAGTTTCAGAGAAACCAGTTACAGATTGGAGTTGTGATTTTTTTTTTTAATCATGCAGTCTAAGAGCTGGCAGAGAATTTAGAGATAAGAAATATTGGGGCAGAACAAGATTATACAGCAGAAGAGGAAACCACGGCCCAGAGATTTTCGACAGGGCTAGAGCTGGAAGCCAGAATTTCTCCTTCCCTGCAGTCTGGTCCATCTTTCCCTCTTCTGATACTTTAGTGGGTGAAGAGGCACACCATTCTTAAGGGAAGCGTAACAGTTACATTACTGGTAACTCAGACATCTTGAACATATCTTCCTAATTCACTTTATGCCTCAGCTATTGCAAATTGTGAAGTCTTATTTCCCAATGAATTTCTGTTAAGTATTCAGTATCACCTCAACCTTGTTTACTGTAATACATCACCTTTAGCATCAACCATATTCTTTGTTCTCCACAAGACACATATGGTATCATTTTCTTCACATCACATACCATATCTTAGCTGGGTCATTGTTTCCAATTGTAAACATGTGACATACTTTACAATGAAGAACTAACCCCAGTTCTTAAGATTTTACACATTACGTCTTTCAGTATGCTGCATGCTCTAAAATATGCCGTTGGTTTTTGCTTTCTGCTACTTATTACCAGCTTCCTGATAAGTTTTTTGGGACTACTACCTAAAGCCACATGGAGAAATCTCTGCCAGTTATTTCATTTTGTTTTGTTCTGCTTCATTTTCACCTTCATTTTTCTTTTAAGCAAGTACTAGAATGGTACCCCACTCCAGTACTCTTGCCTGAAAAATCCCACAGGCGGAGGAGCCTGGTAGGCTGCTGTCCATGGGGTCACTAAGAGTCAGACACAGCTGAGCGACTTCACTTTCGCTTTTCATTTTCATGCATTGGAGAAGGAAATGGCAACCCACTCCAGTGTCCTTGCCTGGAAAATCCCAGGGATGGGGGAGCCTGGTGGGCTGCTGTCTATGGGGTCGCACAGAGTCAGACACGACTGAAGAGACTTCGCAGCAGCAGCAGCAACATGTACTACCATACGGAGTGCTTAAGATAAACAATAACATTTTCTCAATAAGTTTTGAGTCTTACTGTGTGTCCAGGTCAGAGCACTTATTTTCTATAATTAACTATAATTATATAATTTCTATAATTATATTTTCTCCATTCAGGAAAAGTCGACTTCATTCTTTCCAGTGTCAAGCTTCTCTCCATTATGAATTAAATCGTAAAGTACTGACAGTAAACTGTACAATCTTGATATTGAGCACTTCTCACTTTTCTTTTTTAGATAAGTTTAATTCTTTTCCATCCAATGATGCTTTGGTTTAGGTAACTGAAAAAGTAGAAGTCTGAAGTCTATTGATTCTAGATTGGCATCCTTACAGCAGAGTTACCTAAGAGAGAGATTTCTTTTCATCCCCAGCCTCTGAGAATGAAACTCGGGTGACTGAGATTCTTGGAGATAATACTAAGCCCATATCTTGGCTGAACCATCTTTCCTCTAATGAAATAACCTTCCTGGGTTTGGAATTTGGTTTTTAAAATATTTATTCCTCTTTTTTTATTCTCTCCTTCACCTGGTTATTAACATCTATGTATTTCAGATTCTAAAAAGTGAAGGCCTCAGCCAAAACCAAAACACTGAATACTGAATAGTTAAATAGATGGATAGCAGGTAGCAGCAACAGCTTCAGGTTTCTGATCTAAGTGCAGAGCAGCCAGAGCAATTCCTCAAAATCCATGTTTACAGACACTCCCGGTTATGATCTTCGATGAGTCAGGCGCTGTTCTAAGGGGCTCTGATTTCCTATCCACATCAACCATATGTGGCGCAGGTTCTCTTTCATCTCTGGTTTTCACTGAGAAAGACTTCTATGGCATGAGTCACGTAGGTCCAAGGCCTTCATCTGCTGAGCTGCTACAGGATGCTGCTTGCAGCTTCCTTAGGGACCATCGCATCTGTTCCTCTTCTGGGTAGACAACTCCTGGGCCCCTTTGTGCCCGTGGGGTCTGCCGCCACCCTGCACTGGGATGACCCTCCTTCACAGTCTCACTGGAAAAAGCAGACACAAAGCAGAGACTGATAAAGGTAGGCTGTGAAAAAGGCTCCCATTGCCAGATACTTACTTCTGCTAAGCACTTTCTCTGGATCGTCTCTTCTGTCACCCACAGTAAACTGGCAAGGTAGCTGCCATCACCGTTTCCATTTTCTAAAGGAGAAAACTGAGAAGCGTGAGGTTAACCAGCGTGCCAAGGTCACGTGATCTGGAATATAGAGGAGCTGGGATTTGGTCCAACCCAGGAAGTTGAGTTTCAGGGCCCACGCTCTTTATAACGCTAAGCCGCTTGCTCTCTTCAAGTGCTTCTCCGTACCCCTTACCCCCCACCCCCAGCCCTCATCACAGAGAGCACCCACACCAGAGTCGGAACATTTATGGAGTTTCTGCTCTGTGTCTGTCATGCTCTCCAAATTCTAGGGCTGGCCAGGAGGTATGAGAACCCTGTTAAAGGAAAAATCGTAGGAGTAGGGCAGAAGCCATTGGTTTTACTTTATTGATTTGATTTGATTTCATTTGACTTTTGTGAAAATTCTGCCTCAATCCTGAAGCAACTAAAGCCTCAGGGCAGAGCAAAATTCATTCTCAGTCACGCACAGTGATTTATTTTTTTACAACCAATTTGAGATTTGCAACAGCCCAAAAACATGTTCTCATGAAAGGCCTCAGCATCACAGGCTTTATTACCATGCCAGTCTGTATTGTCAGAAGATGTAGAACATCTTTACTGCTGTAATGATGCACCAACTTCTAGAATACCTCCTGGCCCCACTCCCAGAAAGTAAAAACCTCACAACCCTACTTTTTAAAGACTATACCTGGTTCACCATGTCCAACTTTAAGTGACCTGCATAATCCATGTTGAGCGGAAGAAAACATTTTATTTACTTTGAGGTTTCCAGCTATTACAAAGTGTACTCATAAATCTCTTATTCCTCCCTAGGATGGGTGGAGTGGGGTCAAGGGAAAGAGGAGAAGCCGTCAGCCTCACTGGATGGGCTGGAAGGGAAATTAGCACAAAGCAAAAAGCACCCCTGGTTTTACTTATCCCATTAATAAGATGTCATGACAATAACAAAGATAATGTCCAAATAGTGGCATTAACATCTGCATTGGACTTTTAAAGGGGGGATAAACTTATTTTTATTATCCTTTTCTTCATGGTCATGAATAATTGGTATGTTTTGGTTTATAATTACAAACTATAGCAGTTCAGAATAACTAACATCTGTGCAGTGTACATTCAGTGTGTGAAGTTCCGGCCCTCCAGATGATTCTGATGGCAGCCAAAGCTTGAGAACAAGTACACTAAAGCAGTGAATCTCAACCTTGGCTCAAAATTGGAACCACTTGGAAGCTTTAAAAACTCCTGGACATGAAGGAGAGAAAATGGCGAGTAAGATGGAAGAGGAGAAGGTCACTGAGGGTTGGGGCAAGGGTTTGGGTGACCCACCAAGGACTCAGAGTCATGAGTCAGACAGTGCCGCTTGGCCACTTGCAGTAAAGCCACTGCCAGCAATTACGGTTTATCATGTTCGTTAATTCATTATTTGGGGATGTCAAAACACAAATGAGAACTCCTGACCACCCATGCTCAAGCACATGTCTTCATCACGTAAAAGCAAGTTCCATTTAAAAAAAAAAAAGGAAAACTGCTGGCCTTGTGTCCCAACTCAAGAGACTATGGGGCTCCCCAGTGGCTCAGTGGTAAAGAATTCACCTGCAATGCAGGAGACGTGAGTTCGTCCCTGGGTGTGAAAGATCCCCTGGAGAAAGGGCTCAACAACCCACGCCAGTACTCTTGCCTGGAGAATCCCATGGACAGAGGAGCCTGATAGGTTACAGCCCAGGGGGTCGCAGAGTCATACATGACTAAAGTGACTGAACATGCCAGAGATTCCAATTTCATTGGCCTAGGACAGGATTTTCAACCTAAGCACCATAGACATTTTGGGCTAGATAATTGTTCATTGGAGCACCTGGCCTGTGCGCTGGATGTTTAACGGTATCCTTGGCCTCTGCTCCCAGATGTTAATAGCCTCCCAACAAGCTGTAAAGACCCAAAATGTCACAAGATGTTGCTATATGTCCCCTGAAGGACAAGATCACCCCAGGACGAATAGCAGCTGTCTCAGGGCATAGCCTAGACACTGGGGTTTTTAAAAACTCCTTCAGTCATTCTGATGTACAGCCAAGACTAAGAACCATTCATCAGGAGGGTTCATATTAATAAGAAGCTTTGTATGTGCAATGATGAATAATAAAACAATAAAATTGTGTGTAAAGTAAAAGTAAATCAACTTGTGTGGAAGACTCAGGCAGTCTGCCCATAAGTAAAGGACAAGAGCTTTAGGGCATAAATTTCACAGCAAGCCTTTGGCGCCTTACATTTTTGCTTACTTTCTGGTTGTCAGGTGTGTTCCAGAAAACTGACATAAAAAGGTACACTGCATTTATCTAAAAGGTCACAATCACATAGAAATTGCTTTGTACTAAATATAGTAGTGGCTGGACAGCCTGCTTTGGGACCTACTCATTCTAACAGGGTGCTTATCAGTGGATCATGTGGTACAAGTAGTTAAGTAACTACTTGTACTTGCAACTTGTACTCTGTGTCAATGAGTTAAAAAATGCAGCCTGTCAATTGCTTTTTTGATGTATTTCAAATGCAAGCATTGTATTTCAAGTGGTTATACCTTATAGAAGATATTGAGTATTTATAGGGCACTTATTGGAGAAGGAAATGGCAACCCACTCCAGTGTTCTTGCCTCAAGTCCCAGGGACAGGGGAGCCTGGTGGGCTGCCCGTCAATGAGGTCGCTCAGAGTCGAACACGACTGAAGCAACTTAGCAGCAGCAGAAAGAAATCTATAGCATTTATTTTTAAAACTTTTTATTTTATATTTGAGTATAGCCAGTTAGCAAGGAGATCCAACCAGTCCATCCTAAAGGAGATCAGTCCTGGGTGTTCATTGGAAGAACTGATGTTGAAGCTGAAACTCCAATACTTTGGCCACCTCATGCGAAGAGTTGACTCATTGGAAAAGACCTTGATGCTGGGAGGGATTGGGGGCAAGAGGAGAAGGGGACAACCGAGGATGAGATGGCTGGACAGCATCACCGACTCAATGGACATAAGTTTGAGTGAACTCTGGGAGTTTGTGATGGATAGGGAGGCCTGGCGTGCTGCGATTCATGAGGTCGCAAAGAATGGGACATGACTGAGTAACTGAACTGAACTGATAGCCAGTTAGCACTGTCACCATAGTTTTAGGTGGACAGCAAAGAGACTCAGCCTTTGGATCCTTTACATGAATATACATGTATCCATTCTCCTCCAGACTCCTCTCCCATCCAGGCTGCCACATAACATTGAGCAGAGTTCCCTGTGCTATATAGTAGGTCCTTGCTGGTTATCCATTTAAAATATAGTAGTGTGTACACGTCGATCCCAAACTCTTTAACTATCCCTTCCTCCATCCTTCCTCTGTGGTCATTTTCTAAGTCTGTGAGTCTCTTTCTGTTTTGTAAGTAAATTCGTTTGTATCATTTCTTTTTAGATTTGGCACATAAGGGATGTCATATGATAGGTCTTCTCCATTCTCACTTTTTTCACTCGGTTCGACAATCTCTAGTTCCATCCATGTCGTGCAGCCTGTCAATTTCATAATGTTGATTTTGACACCATCCAAATCAGCCACACAAATACAGAACTTCTACACTAATTGTGCTGTTTAGTAGTACTTTAATTTTCAGGTGGAGATCAGGACTTTAACTATTTTCTGACTGAAGAAAATTCCCCTGTACTAGAACCACAGCAGGGGGTCCTAAAATGAAATCCATATTGAGCAGATTGCCCTCTGCTGCCTCAGTGGCCCCGGACTCTTCCTCTGCAGCCCACTTGAGTGCTCGATTGGACCACAGGACGGGCGTCCTCTCAGGTGCTGCGCTGTGCCTCTCATCCAGCTGGACAGTCTCAACGCAAGGGGAGGGCTCCCCACGCACAATCTGGCAGCTCCTCTCTGCTGCGGACTTTTCAGCAGAGCTCTGATCTCCCGCCTCCTGCAATAACTAGTTGAAATGGTGCCTTGTTTGTTTCCACATAAAGAGTAGAAATACAACTTCCGGATACTGTTAAACAATGTTTAAATAGTAAACTATAAAATGATTGCATTTTCAGAGGCAAATTGGTACTGTCAGATTACAAAATGTGAAAGTATTTTCCTGACTTAGTGAATTGAAATGATTCATTTTCATCCCTGGTAGCTCAGACATTAAAGCGTCTGCCTGCAATGCAGAAGACCCGGGTTCAATCCCTGGGTTGGGAAGATCCTCTGGAGAAGGAAATGGCAGCCCACTCCAGTACCCTTGCCTGGAAAATTCCATGGATGGAGGAGCCTGGTAGGCTACAGTCCACGGGGTCACAAAGGTTCGGACATGACTGAGCGACTTCACTATTGGTTCAACACCTACAGGGTACTAGGTACTATGTGATGCTTTCACCCCCTCATGCGAAGAGCTGACTCACTGGAAAAAACTCTGATGCTGGGAGGGATTGGAGGCAGGAGGAGAAGGGGACGACAGAGGATGAGATGGCTGGGTGGCATCACCGACTTGATGGATGTGAGTTTGAGTGAACTCCAGGAGTTGGTGAAGGACAAGGAGGCCTGGTGTGCTGCAATTCATGAGGTCGCAAAGAGTCAGACACGACTGAGTGACTGAACTGAACTGAACTGAACTGAGAACCAGTTCTCAGAAATCTGCTCTAGGAAAAAAGATCATAAAAGACTGCTGAAAGGTATTATTTCCATATGCTCTCACTTTTTTTTTAATGGCACATGCTTTTATGTACAGAGGGAGTTTTCTGGAAGAAAACACAGTTTATAATTAACTGTGACTGCCTTTGGGCAGGGAATTTAGAGTTCTTGAATAGAAGAGTGACTTCCTTTTCATTATATAAGTTTTTATACAGCTTAACTTTTGCAATTTTAAATACTGTATTTTCCATTTTGTATGCTAGTAAATAACAAATGTGTGCATTTCCAGTAGCCTTTTTTAAGCTCCAAAATGACTCCTCTAAATAAGAGAAAAATAGGTGGGCTACCCACTATGTCTCTTTGCCTTCCTTTTGTATATGTTTTCTTGCTAAGGCAGAGTGGTCTGAAAGGAACCTTTGAGTATAAAATTACTCCAACATTGGTTCCATGAAAGAGGTTAACAGGCAGATCCTACTTGAGGTTGAATAGGTAAGGTCATGGCAACCCACTCCAGTATTCTTACCTGGAGAATCCCATGGACAGAGGAGCCTGGTGGGCTACAATCCGTGGGGTCGCAGAGTCGGACACGACTGAAGCAACTCAGCACAGCACAGTACAGTTAAGCAAGCCCTGCTTAAGAAAGCTGCTTTAACCAGAAAGAGAAGTTGCATGCAGGCAGGGACCTAATTTCCTGTTGGCAGCATTCAAATAGTCACTGTCCATTCATCCCTTGAGTATAAAGTGTGGATATACATCAGGGATGTCTACACTTGATTGGACCTAAAATTTTTTTCCAATAATTTTTTTCCATTCACCTCTGTCTATAATTCCCAAGAAGAATCAATGCTGACAAAGAAAAAAAAAAGAACAAAAATAACCAAACACCCATCTGTGTCAAAGAAAAACAGTTCTGTGATCTTTTTAGTGCCCACCAATGGTGGCTCAACAATAAAGAATCCACCTGCAATGTGGGAGATGTGGGTTCAATTCCTGGGTCAGGAAGATCCCCTGAAGAAGGAAATGGCAACCCACTCCAGTATTCATGCCTGAAGAATCCCATGGACAGAGGAGCCTGGAGGGCTACAGTCTATGAGGTCACAGAAGAGTCAGACACAACTTAACGACTAAACAATAACAGTTCCATGGTGTTGGAGAAGACTCTTGAGAGTCCTTTGGACTGCAAGGAGATCCAACCAGTCCATCCTAAAGGGGATCAGCCCTGGGTGGTCATTGGAAGGACTGATGTTGAAGCTGAAGCTCCAATACTTTGGCCAACTGATGTGAAGAGCTGACTCATTGGAAAAGACCCTGATGCTGGGAAAGATTGAGTGCAGGAGGAGAAGGGGACGACAGAGGATGAGATGGTTGGATGGCATCACCAACTCAATGGACATGGGTTTGGGTGAACTCCGAGAGTCGGTGATGGACTGGGAGGCCTGGCGTGCTGCAGTTCATGGGGTCGCAAAGAGTCAGACAAGACTGAGCAGCTGAACTGAACTGATATCTTTCTCTTGAGCTCTTCCTTTACTCCTAACCCTAATTAAGAGTTTAAGTAAGCATTGTTGTTGTCTCCTGTTGTTGTCTCCCGTTGTTGTTGTGCTCAGTCATGTCCAACTGTTTGCAACCCTATGGACTGTAGCCCTCCAGGCCCTTCAACCCATAGAATTTTCCAGGCAAGAGTACTGGAGTGGATAGCCATTCCCTTCTCCTGGGGAATCTTCCCAACCCAGGGATCTAACCCAACTCTTCTATGTCTCTTGCATTGGCAGACAGATTCTTTACCATCAGCCCCACCTGGGAAGCCCAAAATCTTTTTCAGTTGAGACTGGAAGAGCCTGAAACCATGCACTGTGGGGTTTTCCACATCATTTTCCTTAGCCCTTGTTACTTAGACTTTCACAGGATTTCAGAGTCTCCCTTGTTAAAGCCAGAAACATCCTTTTCTCTTGTTGGTGGATGTATGAATTGGAAAATTTGTTCACATGAATTTCAGGATTCTCTGTTTCCAGGAATGAACCATCCAACCATAACAGTTCAACTGTTTCAAACCTTATCCTATAACAATTCCTACATGTTTAAATTATATCTCTCTAGTCTTTACTGGAGAATTACTGTTGTGGAACAAAATGCTAAACTCTCATTCTATAAAAAGTAATTTTCAGGTCTTCTTTTTAGAGGGTGATTCATCCCAGAAATAATGTTTTGTGTCTTTACTTGCATCGGGCCCTAATAACTAGCAATCAGCAATGGTATAATTATTTTTTAGCTTCATGAGAACTGAAAGTGTTTAGAGAAGTGTTTCTGTGAAGAGTTCACTGGTTATCCTTGGACAAGAGTTTATATGGAAATTCTAAGAAGACACCAAACAAAACCAGTAAGATGAGAGGAAAAAGATACCTGAGACAGGACTGGATTGAAGGAAAAGGGCTTTCAGAAAACAATACAGAAAAAAGGGGGGAAATACGTTTAAAAGTTATACAGGGTCTTAGCCATAGAAAATATAATTATAGAGAGCCCTATGTTATTAAATTTTCAAAATGCATACGTTCTGATTTTGTATTTCTGGAGTAACAAGTTTCCCAGCCTCTTTCCATGGACGCATATGAATGACCACACCAGCCATGAAATTAACCCTCAATAGTTTAGACATGGTAGAACAACATTGGAAGGTCAACTTAGAGTTAGTATGGCAATGGGTACTTTGAAAACCAAGAAAATTTTGTCAAATTAGCATGGTATTATTTCCTATTGAGTAGAGTAAGTTTAAGTTCTGAGTCACTAAGCAAACATTAGAAAGGAAATCAATGCCATTTTTACTCTTGAAAAGGCATCATATATTCAGTTGGGACTTCCTCCATTTATATAGCTGTGCTGTTATTTAAGCCCATGCTTCTAGTACAATACCTACGTAGATGAATACCAGCAACTCACAGAGGACTTGTGTTCTTGCTACTTATCACACACAGCATCTAGAGGGTCATCACCCTCTCCTTAGAATTTCAAAGATTTCAAATTGTCAACGTGGAAGAATAGACATTCCTGCAAACACTACAAACAGGTCACAGTAACCACATTTTCCTGTGTGATAAAGAGAAATCTGAGCCTAAACAAAGATAGGTCACTGGTGTCATCCCTGCTAAAGAGGGGCAGCCTGTTAAGCACAGAGGAAAGTGTGAGTTCCAAGTGATTTTAGGTGTTAGCCCATTGGCAAAGCCAGTATATCCTAAACCACTTCATTTTCCCAGTTTTCTCCATAACATCTTATTCAGAGCTTTGGCTGCTTGTCAGGAGTGAATATAATCTCCCAATGCCACTGGTTGTAAATGACTTATTTTAACTCATGACTTGGTAAGAAATGATCAAAGATGACCTCTTGCTTCTTGGTTAAACTGTCATCCAAACCCCAACTTTTGCTCCTCTGAAAAGTGGGCCACGTGACCACTTCCTATAAGATCAAAGATTTATCTGTTATTATATTTATCATTCTCCGCATCTTTCAGGGATAGAAAACTTTGCTGAAGCATTGACGTATGAAAAGATAATGATGATGATAATCTCCTGCTATCACTCCCACTGAAAAGCATCATAAATGATAAAACTTAGAAGTTCAGAAGTGTGATTAGAAATGTGTGTCCAAGAGTTCCGTTCTGGCTCTGCCATTTGTCTAACATGCTCTTTCCCTTTTTCAGCTGCTGGCTGGGCGCTGGCCTTTTGAACAAAATGACTTTGGCGTTTTCCTCTGCAAGTTGTTCCCCTTTTTGCAGAAGTCCTCAGTGGGGATCACCGTCCTTAATCTCTGCGCACTAAGCGTTGACAGGTAATGTGGCTCTTTCTCCTCACTCTTTTGTTGGGTTTAGAAAACTTTTTTTTTTTTTTTTTTTTCAGAAAAAAAGAGAACTCAAGAAGTTTTGAGAGCAGATGCCCAGGACAGTGGTTCATTAGTTCCCAGGAATTAAACTATTATCAATCTTGCTGTACTGTTCAGAATTACTTTCCACAGTTGCTGATTATTAGCCATCTTTGGTTTAGGCAAACTTGCACCTAGAGCATTTTGCCAGCTATATCCATTTGCTATCCTTATGGCAATGAGCTCAAGGAATGAGCCCAAGGAATATATTAGATGGAATGAATTTTGGAAAAGGAAATTCTAGAACATCTAAACTCTATATTTTCGGTGGTAGATTTCTCATTGAAAAAAAAAAAAGATATGGCTCAATTGTGTTTCTAAAGCTTGATTCCTTGAACTGAAGAATGGGGTACTCAGATTATATTCTAACCAATGCTTGAAAGGCTTCTTAAAAAGAGGACAATAGAAGTGCCCTTTCATCCAGCTCCGAAAAACCCATCAAGTATCTCAAAGTCTTTCCAGAATTCTTCTCAAACATGGATGTCAAGACTTAAAGAGGTCTTTCTAAATTCCATGATTTCTAGAAGGCATTTTATATATCTTCTAATTTTCATAGTGGGAATTTTATTTTAAAAGTGAAATTAGGAACTCTGGTGCCCTTTTATATTGAATACAGCCCTTTGAGGGCTTCCCAGGTAGCTCTAGTGGTAAAGAACCTGCCTGCCAATGCAGGAGACACAAGAAATACAGGTTCAATCCCTGGAGCAGAAAGATCTCCTGGAGGAAGTTCTTCTCAAACATGGATGTCAAGACTTAAAGAGGTCTTTCTAAATTCCATGAATTTCTAGAAGGCATTTTATATATCTTCTAATTTTCATAGTGGGAATTTTATTTTAAAAGTGAAATTAGGAACTCTGGTGCCCTTTTATATTGAATACAGCCCTTTGAGGGCTTCCCAGGTAGCTCTAGTGGTAAAGAACCTGCCTGCCAATGCAGGAGACACAAGAAATACAGGTTCAATCCCTGGAGCAGAAAGATCTCCTGGAGGAAGACATGGCAACCCACTCCAATATTCTTGCCCCAAGAATCCCATGGACAGAGGAGCCTGGTGAGCTATGGTCCGTAGACTCACAAAGAGTTGGACACGACTGAAGCAACTTTGCATGCATAATCCTTAGCCAACACTGTTTAATGGCCTATTTAAGTGGTTTACCTACAATTTAGAAGAGGTCTTCATTTTCCCTTTCACACTTTAACAATTCAGAACCCAAGTCCCATCAACATAGAAATAAAAGGCCCACTTTCTTAAAGAACAATGTAAGTGTTTGCAGATATTCTGTTATTTATCATTTACAATTAATTTTCAGGACCAAAACTTTTATTGTTAAACCATAAGGATACTCATTCCATTGGTAGTAGAGAACTATAATAATATCCTTATTTTAAATGTATGATTATAGTAATTGTGAAACACTGAAACAAAATGTTTAGTGGTATTATAAAAAATAAATTTATTGCTGAAATCAAAAAACATTTCATTAGCATTTAAGTTGCAGTAAGGTATTGACAAAAATGATAAACACAGCAATGGTAAAAACAAAGATCGTAAATAAAATCATGAATAATTAGGATTCACAGTGATTCTCAGGAAAACCTGAGGCATAGTTTTCTTCTGTATCACATCAGATGTTAAAGGCTGTTGCATACAAATATTTACATGCCATAAGTAGCTACTGTATCACTTCAACTTAACGAATAATTTTTATTGTGACCATGTCTCAAAATATGAGTAAATAATCTGGATTTTATTCACTAGTGAATTCTCATTCTGCTGTTCCCACTCCTAGCACCCCAATAACATCATTTTTAGATAATACCGTACTTATGATCGGAGAAGGCGATGGCACCCCATTCCAGTACTCTTGCCTGGAAAATCCCATGGACAGAAGAGCTGGGTAGGCTGCAGTCCATGGGGTCGCAAAGAGTCGGACACAACTGAGCGACTCCCCTTTCATTTTTCACTTTCATGCATTGGAGAAGGAAATGGCAACCCACTCCAGTGTTCTTCTTACCTGGAGAATCCCAGGGACGGGGGAGCCTGGTGGGCTGCTGTCTATGGGGTCACACAGAGTCAGACACGACTGAAGTGACTTAGCAGCAGCAGTACTTATGATATGTAAAATAATCATGACAACTTTTTAAATTGTGTTTCCTACATGCAAATTCTTCCTAAATGATATTCTTAAGTGTTATAAAACTACAATTGTGAAACAATGAGGTATATACCCATAAATACGTTGACAAATAAATGGGAGAAACAGAAACAGGTGTCAAAGTGTACAAGAATATAATAGAGGCTGAAATCACTTTGATTGTAATGAGAAAAGGGAAGATTCATCAACAAATAGTGTTATGTACCATCTGGGGAAAAACATGTTAAAGGCTTATCTTATGCTACATATCAATAATATTAGTTACAATTACTCAGTTCAGTTCAGTCACTCAGTTGTATCCAACTCTTTGCGACCCCATGGACTGCAGCTTGCCAGGCCTCCCTGTCCATCACCAACTCCTGGAGCTTACTCAAACTCATGTCCATTGAGTCAGTGATGCCATCCAGCCATCTTATCCTCTGTCATCCCC
>SJYC01038595.1:0-37950 GCA_006408675.1 Madoqua kirkii
AAAAAGCAAGAGAGTTCCAGAAAAACATCTATTTCTGCTTTATTGACTATGCCAAAGCCTTTGACTGTGTGGATCACAATAAACTGTGGAAAATTCTGAAAGAGATGGGAATACCAGACCACCTGACCTGCCTCTTGAGAAATCTGTATGCAGGTCAGGAAGCAGCAGTTAGAACTGGACATGGAACAACAGACTGGTTCCAAATAGGAAAAGGAGTACGTCAAGGCTGTATATTGTCACCCTGCTTATTTAACTTATATGCAGAGTACATCATGGGAAACGCTGGACTGGAAGAAACACAAGCTGGAATCACCGGGAGAAGTATCAGTCACCTCAGATATGCAGATGACACCAGCCTTATGGCAGAAAGTGAAGAGGAACTAAAAAGCCTCTTGATGAAAGTAAAAGAGGAAAGTTAAAAATTGGCTTAAAGCTCAACATTCAGAAATCGAAGATCATGGCATCTGGTCCCATCACTTCATGGGAAATAGATGGGGAAACAGTAGAAACAGTATCGAGACTTTATTTTCTGGGGCTCCAAAATCACTGCAGATGGTGATTGCAGCCATGAAATTAAAAGATGCTTACTCCTTGGAAGAAAAGTTATGACCAACCTAGATTGCATATTCAAAAGCAGGGACATTACTTTGCCAACTAAGATCTGTCTAATCAAGGCTGTGGTTTTTCCAGTAGTCATGTATGGATGTGAGATTTGGACTGTGAAGAAGGCTGAGTGCCAAAGAATTGATGCTTTTGAACTGTGGTGTTGGAGAAGACTCTTGAGAGTCTCTCGGAATGCAAGGAGATCCAACCAGTCCATTCTGAAGGAGATCAACCCTGGGATTTCTTTGAAAGGAGTGATGCTAAAGCTGAAGCTCCAATACTTTGGCCACCTCATGTGAAGAGCTGACTCATTGGAAAAGACTCTGATGCTGGGAGGGATTGGGGGCAGGAGGAGAAGGGGACGACCGAGGATGAGATGGCTGGATGGCATCACTGACTCGATGGGCGTGAATCTGAGTGAACTTCAGGAGATGGTGATGGACAGGGAGGCCTGACGTGCTGCGATTCTTGGAGTCACAAAGCGTCAGACACGACTGAGGGACTGAACTGAACTGAACTGATGCTACATGTCGGATCTTAGTTCCCCGACCAGGGATATATTCATGCTTCCTGGAGCAGAAGCTCAGAGTCCTAACCACTGGACTAAGGAAGTTTCCTGGACTCCAAATCTTGACAAGGTAGAGAGTGGTGAGGGGGTGCACTGGCTCTCCTTCAAGTCCTCTGTCCCAATCTACTTTTTATTTTTTATGCAGTATAATTGCTCTACAGTGTCATTGAAACTAACATGTGTGGAAACTACAATGACATTGTAGAACTTCCTTTTGTGTATCTCCTTTCTCTAGCAGAAAAACACCGAACTTACTGTATTTTTTTCTCTCACTTTTCTTTAGCGTCGAGAAGTGGCAAAAACAGTTTTCTGCTTGGTTGTAATTTTTGCTCTGTGCTGGTTCCCTCTTCATTTAAGCCGCATTTTGAAGAAAACCGTGTATGATGAAATGGACACGAACCGGTGTGAATTACTTAGGTACTATCCTTTGTACTCAGAAGGAAATTGGAGTTTCTCTGATCTCACATTTCTAAGACTTTTACAAAACTACCTGTTATATACTCACGTTAGCCCTGAAAATTAAATCTTCTAAGTTGATTGTTTTTCTTTGCTATTACAGCCCATAACCAACCTCAAAATTTTGTGCAAGCCCTATCAGTAATTTTGCTGCTCCCCTCCTGGGTTAAGCAAGTGGTGGGTATATCTGCACATGTCCTGCAGAACTGAAACTGCCATTTAAACAAGGGCTTTTAAAATAATTTTGACTGCCACCTCTAAGAAATGTGTCCTGGGCAAGAAAAATGCTTATTCTAGAGATAAATGCTAATGAGGTTTTCAAACATAATGTTCTAATTTATCTCTTCTATTTCCTTTTGCTCAAGTTTCTTGCTGCTCATGGATTACATCAGTATTAACTTGGCAACCATGAATTCATGTATCAACCCAATAGCTCTATATTTTGTGAGCAAGAAATTTAAAAATTGCTTCCAGGTAAGTATTTCTTTTAACAAGAAGATCTTTTTCATAATAATTATTGGCAGTAATGATTGATTATATGTGATGGTTGTTGCTGTCGTTGTGTAGTCACTCAGTTCAGTTCAGTCACTCAGTCGTGTCCGACTCTGCAACCCCATGAACCGCAGCATGCCAGGCCTCCCTGTCCATCACCAACTCCAGGAGTTTACTCAAACTCACGTCCATCGAGTCGGTGATGCCATCCAGCCATCTCATCCTCTGTCGTCCCCTTCTCCTCCTGCCCTCAATCCCTCCCAGCATCAGAGTCTTTTCCAATGAGTCAGCTCTTCACATGAGGTGGCCAAAGTACTGGAGTTTCAGCTTTAGCATCATTCCTTCCAAAGAAATCCCAGGGTTGATATCCCTCCCAGCATCAGAGTCTTTTCCAATGAGTCAGCTCTTCACATGAGGTGGCCAAAGTACCGGAGTTTCAGCTTTAGCATCATTCCTTCCAAAGAAATCACAGGGCTGATCTCCTTTAGAATGGAGTGATTGGATCTCCTTGCAGTCCAAGGGACTCTCAAGAGTCTTCTCCAACACCACAGTTCAAAAGCATCAATTCTTTGGTGCTCAGCTTTCTTCACAGTGCAACTCTCACATCCATACATGACCACAGGAAAAACCATAGCCTTGACTAGACAGACCTTAGTTGGCAAAGTAATGTCTCTGTGTAGTCACTCAGTCGTGTCCAATTCTTTTGTGACCCAATGGACTGTAGCCTGCCAGGCTCCTCTGTCCGTGGGATCTTCCAGGCAAGAATGCTAGAATGGATTACCATTTCCTACGCCAAGAGATCTTTACAGCCTAGGGATCAAAATTGCATCTCCTAAATTGGCAGATGGATTCTTGATTTTTTTAATCGGAGGATCATTGCTTTACAATATTGTGTTGGTTTCTGCCATACATCTGCCACAGGTATCCGTATGTCCCCACCCTCCTGAACCACATCCCACCTCCCTCCCCATCCCATCTCTCTAGGTTGCCACAGAGGCCTGGGTTGAGCCCCCCATGTCACACAGCAAATTCCTACCTGTCAGGCAGATTCTTTACTGCTGAGCCGCCCATAGGCAATAGTATATAATAGCAAATTCAATTGTTTTCATTTAATTGGATTTTTTTTCTCTTCTGTCTTTTTTTTTCTAATAGAGTATAATTGCTTTGGAATGCTTTTTTAGTTTCTACTGTCCAGCAATGTGAATCAGCGATACATAATACATATATCCCCTTATCCTTTGGAGAAGGCAATGGCACCCCACTCCAGTACTCTTGCGTGGAAAATCCCATGGATGGAGGAGCCTGGTGGGCTGCAGTCCACGGAGTTGCTAAGAGTCAGACACGACTGAGCGACTTCCCTTTCACTTTTCACTTTCATGCATTGGAGAAGGAAATGACAACCCACTCTGGTGTTCTTGCCTGGAGAATTCCAGGGACGGAGGAGCCTGGTGGGCTGCCATCTATGGGGTCCACAGAGTCGGACACGACTGAAGTGACGAGTCAGACACGACTGAAGTGACTTAGCAAAATAGCAATAGCAATATATATCCTTCCCATTTAGGCCACCAGAGCGCTGAGGAGAGTTCCCGTAGATTCTCATTAGTTCTCTGTTTTATACATGGTACTGGTGGTGTGTATATGCCAATCCCAATCTCCAAGTTCATCCTACCACCTCCCTGTCCTCCTTGGCATCCGTACCATTTGTTCTCTACATCTGTGTCTCTATTTCTGCTTTGTAAGCAAGTATTTTTTAAGAACAGCCCACTGTGTGTATTAGATCTCCCACAGGCATGGCTCATTCCAGTTGTAATAGCACTTTCATCTGCTGAACTTTCCAGAAGAGAAGTGAAAATCACAATAGTATTTTCATCAGCTGAACTTTTCAGAAGAGAAGTGAAAATTATATCTCGTTACCTAGATAGAGCATCAAATTGTCAGCTTAACAGAAAAGCAATATATATTCAAACAACATACTCAAAAGTTAAAAAGAACTAATTTAGTAGCATGCCAATTTGGTAGCATGCTTTGAAAATAAATATTCCAAGTTGAGCTCCAAGGCTAACAGAATAGATTAAGCTTATTCATGTCTTACATAGCCTTAGACTTTTAACCACAGTCTCAACAAAGCATAAACTCATTGTTAAGAAAGCTCCTGCTAAATGCTACTTAATAGTATACTTAATAATAGTCTTTTCAAGAAAAGTAAATGTTTTTGGCTCTGGAAATCTGAACTAATGTAATTTAATTCAAAATCAGTTTCCTTCCGTCCTTCAGACCTCCTTGTAGCTAAGCCAACACATTTTCTCCAGAAATTCCAAACACTTCTCACTGAGGTATTATTTTTCCAGTTCCTAGAGTGATTTTAGCATAGAATTAGTCCTAATTGGAATCCGCTAACTTTGGCCAGGATGTTTAACTTCATTTTATGGTGCATATTAGGAAGAGTAGCATAGCGTTCGAGGGTGCAGGGTCTGGAAGTGAACAGTCTTGATTTACATCCCAGCTCTGCTGCTGCTGCTGCTGCTGCTGCTGCTACATCGCTTCAGTCATATCCCGACTCTGTGTGACCCCATAGACGGCAGCCCACCAAGCTCCCCTGTCCTTGAGATTCTCCAAGCAAGAACACTAGAGTGGGTTGCTATTTCCTTCTCCAATGCAAGAAAGTGAAAAGTGAAAGTGAAGTCGCTCTGTCATGTCTGACTCTTAGCGACCCCATGGAGAAGGCGATGGCACCCCACTCCACTACTCTTGCCTGGAAAATCCCATGGACGGAGGAGCCTCGTAGGCGGCAGTCCCAGCTCTGCACTAGCTCTCTAAAACCAGGTCCAAGTGGGGCCACTCCTGCTTCCTCAGTTTGTCCGTCAGCAAATGAGATGCTGTATCTGTATCTGTATCAGATACTGTATCTATCTCATAAGGCGGAATAAGTGGGTTCGGTGCTTGAGGCAACAGAAAGTGCTCGGTATAAGTTTATCAGTATTAGGGACAGAAGAGAGGAAAACCACAAGTGACTTCCTTCGTGACTCCTGCAGTCTAAAAGGAGACAGATATTAACCAGAGAATTATGGGAATCAATAAAATATGTGGAAGTTACTGCCACACTTTGGCAGTCTTTGGGGTCATGTTTACAAGTCATGGAAGGCCCTAAGAAAGATTCTGCCCTAAGAAAGATTGACTAAAATGCAGGTCATAACAAATACATTTATGTAATCTGGAGTAAAATCAGTTGCTAATTAGTTTACATATTTTACATATAAATTAAAATTATATGTTACATATAAAATTATATTACATATAAAGTTAGTTTACATATACCCCCAGAGGGTAAAGGGGAAAAAAAAAATCTCAGAAATCAAACACAATTTGGACTGATATTCATAAAAAGGCAGCATACGCAGGGGAAAGAGTCCAACAGAGAGAGTCCTGGGTTCTGAGTTCAGTTCTGCCTCTCCTCTAAGCCTCCCTGTTCTCATCCAGGAAGAAAATAGCACCTACCCCCTAGGGCTATTTAAGAGCCTCAGGTGAGGTGCCCAATGAAGAGAGGCACGCAGGCCCTTTCCAGTCCTTCCCACCCACGCCCACCCCAAGTCATAGAACAGTCTCCCCCCACCAACACTGCCTTCCTTTCCTCTTTGACTTGGTGAATCAATTAAAACAAGAAACACAGATCTGTCACTTTGCACTAGAATAAACCATTTAACTTCTCCCTAGAGGTTACAAACTCCCTACTCCAGATTACTGGCAAGGCCCACACTCTCCTCAAATGCCTCTGGACATTCACCCCTTGTTGGTGAGCCTCTGTGTTCTGCTGGGAACAGGCTGGTGGCCCTTGTTAATCTGAGTCTGCTCCTTCTCCCAGTCTTGCCTCTGCTGCTGCTGTTACCAGTCCAAGAGCCTGATGACCTCGGTGCCCATGAACGGCACCAGCATCCAGTGGAAGAACCCTGAGCAAAACAACCATAACACGGAGAGGAGCAGCCACAAGGACAGTATCAACTAAACTGAAGGAACAGTTATCAGTGGACTTCAAGCCCGACTGGAGGAAAAGAATCAACACAGCAACTGTGTCTCCAGGAATCTGTTCCATCCTTCTCTCACGACTCAGCCCCACCCCCGGAAAAGTGTTTTCCAAAACGTTGAAAGGTTAACTGGTTTATACCCACAAATTCAACGAATCTTACTTCTTTGATTTATCTGATTTACCTATTCTGCATGTTATATTCAGCCCTAAAAAATGGTGGGAATTGGCAGGGGGAAAGGAGGTTGTTCAGTTTAACCAGAAGGATATTTGCTACCTTTGCATGAAAATAGATTTTTTCGAGTACATGGTAAGCTTTCATGGTGGTTCTGTAGAATGTTCAATCAGAGCAGTCACCATGAAAAAGTTATAGAGATTGTAACAAGATTTTCGTTTTTTTTTTTTAAGAAATTTTGGTTTTTTGGCCAAACACAGTATGGGTTGAAGTCTCCTTTATTTGAAATGTCATTCAGTGCCAGTAATTTTTAACTGCATAGTAGCCTACAGATGATGATTTGAGCTCATTTACACATATTTTTGCCCCCAAAAACAAATAAAACAGAATTCAAGTGAGAAGTTAGGTCAGAGTTTCTCATGTCACTGGCTTATTTTTTAAAACATAAATTCTCAGGCTTCAGGAGCTTGCTGCTGCTCCTGCTGCTAAGTTGCTTCAGTCGTGTCCGACTCTGTGCGACCCCATAGACGGCAGCTCACCAGGCTCCTCCGTCCCTGGGATTCTCCAGGCAAGAATGCTGGAGTGGGTTGCCATTTCCTTCTCCAATGCATGAAAGTGAAAGTGAAGTCGCTCAGTCATGTCCAACTCCTAGGGACCCCATGGTCTGCAGCCTACTAGGCTCCTCCTGGGGTTTTCCAGGCAAGAGTACTTAAAGCACAGACTGATATCCATATATGGCAGTTTAATAGCTGCTATGCAAACTTTTTAAGAGCCTATATTTTCCTTTTTTTAATGAGGTTTCATTTTAGGAGATCTAGTGCCTATTCTTCTGTTAAATTGAAAAATAATGCTTGAATCAAACAGTTCTATTTTTCACAAGCCTACCTAGTTTTTTAATGGAAGAATTTTATGTAAAATCAAAATGCCATTTACTAAAATTTAAATGTATGTATCATTTAACTGTGCCCAAGACTTAAGGTGAAATGCATAGAAGTCCAGAACAAAGCAAGAAAGAAAGGATTGTGTATTTTTAGAAGATTTGGAAATTCTCATTGAGGTTTATTTTTGGTAATAGTAACATGTATATGTGTGTGCAAATATACACATATGTATCATGTATGTATATACATGCATATACATATATACATACATGTATATATTCCTTTGCTTGCTTTTAAAATGTTAACTGGCAGTGAGACTTCTTTGGTCATTCCTTTTCCACATAGGAATATGGAAAACATAATTTCAAAGTGGCCAGCTGAGTTTATTGTGTCAATGAAATATAATTACTCCCAGATGCCGCCATGAACTTAAGGTTCTTCGTGTCCCTGGGTTTTTGTATGAACCTAAACGCCTTCCCTACCGACACTCCTCACATGGTCTCCATTTCAAAAGGCCCGCAGTGACTTCTGCTGGGCGTTTCCACGATGTTTACAAACTGTGATCACAGCAGCAAATCTTTTACTGTGTGTATATAAATATATATGTATATAAACAACCATAAATTTCTTTTAGCCAATTTTTCTATGAGCGTCTCTGGAACATATCCATGTGTGTGGTATATGCATGTGGTCAGATGGCATGTATGGATTTCATGTAATCTAATATTAATGCCTTGCAGTTGTGCAAAGCACACACTCCAGATGGAATCTAGGTGGTTGTCCCTCACAACAACCAACCTGTCAGTTTTAATCTATCCATGTTCTTAAATCTCACGACCATGTTATCATTACAAATAGAATGTGAGAGGCCTCCTGAAAAAGGATGAGCCATGGGCTGACAATGGATTTTGGTTTCTTGGTTAGTTGGTTAGTTGAAAAGAGCAATATTTGGGCTTGTATTTTTTCCTGTGCTGGAGCAAAATTCATTAAAGTCTGAAGTATTATATTGTCCCAGTCCTCAACGTGGTGATGAGACTGACAAGTGGGCAAATGCTTCTATCAGATTTCACCAGAAAAATGCGTGATGATAAATTAGCTCAGCTGATTCCGTGGGCTGTATTTTAGAACAGTCATGTATAAGATGAGACCAGGTGCCAGCAGGCACCCAATTGCAGGGCACCTTTGTGTCTTAGCTATCAAATTCCATTAGTCCACTGGTGCGTTACAGGCAATAATATAGCCCATAATATAAGCCATAGGTCCACACCATTTTGTTTAGACAGTGGTCTTTTTCTTTAAGATGCTTTGTCTCTTGCATATCAAAAATGCATTCTGCAAGTTCAGAAAGCCATAGATTTCTGAATAACCACACTGGCTTCCATGTGCCTTTTGCTTATGGACCAGTAAGTGACTGTGGTTGATAAGTAGGAATACTTTCAGTTTCTACGTTTATCACATCTTTCCAAGTAAATCTGTAGAAATGAGCCAGAAGCCACGGCCCTGCACTGGCAGTGGCCCATAAGTACAAAATAAAAGTTTACAGAAGCCTTGTGAGTGTCTCTTCATTTGTATTACTACATAGTTCAATCTAGGAAATGTTTGCTGCACAATGGTTGCAAACCACTCCCGACTAATAGCCAGGTAAGTGGTTTTCAAACAGATAATTCCTAACTGTACTGTATTCCCAACCAATTTTGTTGTATTGACAACTTAAGGCTCCCATTCAATCCTTCATTCACCTTTCCTGTAAATTTTACTGAGCATCTACTATGCACCAGGAGTTCTTCTAGTGACTGGGGGTATAGCAGGGAACAAAACAGGCCAAGTACCTGCTCTCTTGGAGCTTGCATCCTAGAAGAAGCTAGAAAATAAAAAAAAACTATTGTCAATAAACAGTATGTCAAGTGGATACCTGGACTCATGTATATATAACTGGTTATTTGACATTTTCAACTAGGGAGCTAGTCAATGGAGCTTCCCAGGTGGCACTAGTGGTAAAGAACCCACCTGCCAGTGCAGGAGATGCAGGAAATGAAGGTTCATTACCCAGCTCAGGAAGATCCCCTGGAGGAGGGCATGGCAACCCCCTCTAGTATTCTTGCCAGGAGAATCCCATGGGCAGGGGAACGTGGCAGGCTACAGTCCACAGGGTCACAACTGAAACAACTTAGCACACATGCACACACAGCTAGTTCATAGATATACTACGTCTAAAACTAAGCTGCTAATGGCTTTCTATGTGCTGCCATATTATTCCTCTGCTCATGTATTACCCAAAATTCTCCAGGGAAACAGAACCAATAGGATAGATAAATGATAGATAAAGAGAAGATTCTGTGGCTGCTGAGATATGTATGCTATGCTGTGCTGTCTACAAGCTGGAGAAAAAGGAAATTCAAAAGCATAATTCAGTCCAAATCCTAAGGCCTGAAGAACACAGAAGCTGATGGTAGAACTTCCAGTCTGAGGCCAAAACTCTGAGAACCATGGACCGCTCACATAAGCCCCAGCATCCAGAAGCCAGAGATCCAGGAGCATCAGTGCCATGAGCAGCAGAGGGATGTCCCACCCCAAGGAGAGACAGAGGGAATTCATTCTGCAGCCTGCTATTGGTCCTTCCAGGTGCTCTACTGATTCCTGATGCCTGTCCCTGCTGGTGAGAACAGATCTGCTCCAGTTAGTGTCCTGATTCAAGTGCTGATCTCTTCCCAAAATACCCTCACAAATACACCCGGAGATCATATCTTCCTAGCTATCTGGTTGTCCCTTAGCCCAGCCAAGCAACACAGAAGATGCACTGTCATAGCTCAGAGAGCCCCATCCTTTGAGTTGTCATGACAGAGTCATGTCCCATTTCTCTCAGCGCTTATACCCAACCCCATCCTCAGATTATTCCGGAATGTGACTCTGTCTCTCCACCTCCCTTTTCTGAGTCACCACTCTCCCCTGATCTCTTGCCAGGGTAACTGCAATTAGATCCCAAATGCTTACTTTTTTCCAGCCTTGGAAACATCATACTCTAATGGGAGCCTATCTCTCAATCCCCGTAGCGGTCTAAAGGTGCTGACATTTCCAAGGTAGGCGAGCCAGCAATGGGGAGTTTTCTAATAACAGCTAAAGTAAGAAAGCCCAGTAGCACAAGCCGGGAAGGTTTTGAGCTGAGGAGGTGCTAGCCACCGCGGATGTGGGCTTTCTGAAGAAGGTTAGTCTAAAGTGTAACAAAGATAAAAAAGAGCATTTTAAGTCCTAGCTCTGGTTTGCCTGATGCTTTCCCACAACTTGAGCAAGCAAACTAACATATTTACCTCTGTCCCTCACTATTTACATTTAGTTTTCTCTTGCTTACAATACACATATTCTAAGAACATCTCAGCTGGTTTATCTTTTCTTACTGCTGTTTTTGAATTAAGAGACCGTGTGCTTTAGAGTAGCTTTAGTTTTACCCCC
The DNA here is from genome assembly GCA_006408675.1 of Madoqua kirkii. Lineage (NCBI taxonomy): Eukaryota > Metazoa > Chordata > Mammalia > Artiodactyla > Bovidae > Madoqua > Madoqua kirkii. The sequence goes on from SJYC01038595.1 coordinate 10,641, forward strand.
CCACCACCAAAAAAAAAAAAAAATGATTGGCAGATTCAGAGAGCTCCCTGTGCCAGCTTCTCCCAGAGTTCTCAACACAGCTCCCCTCTACTATCTGCTCCTTCTGTAGTGGGGTATATATGACGAACCAATATTAAAATATTGTTAACTAAAGCCCATAGTTTACATTAGGGTTCGCTCTTTTGTGTTGTACATTCAATGGGTTTTGACAAATGGAGAACCACAGTTATCTGTGGTTACCACCATTGTGGTATCTTTCAAAAGAGTTTCACTGCCCTGAAGCCCCTCTGTGCTCCACCTTTCCTCCCTTCCTCCTCTCCCTCTTGATTTAGCTTTTCACTCAACACAGATGTAGTAAACACCCACCATATTACCTTGTGCTAGTTGCCGGGAACATGAGATCGGAGGCACAAATAAGTAAATGCCCTAAAGTGCTTCGTGGAGACTCGGTAGCTGTCAGCATCCAGGACAGTAAAGGCACAGAGGCAAGAGCAGTCCAAATTCATGGAACTTCAGCTGGCGACATCAGTGAACACACTGTGAGGACTCTTCTACAACTCTTCTTTTTACAACTTAAAAAATCACTGTCCACATGGCTTGCAGGATCTTTTTCCCCCAAAACAAAGGATGAAACCTGGGCCCCAGCAGTGAAAGCACTAGTCCTAACCACTGCACTGCCAGGGAATTCCCTGAATCCGTATTTTGGTGAGTATAATCGTGTCACTGCTACAGAACTACATAACATGAAGCAATATAGCGGAAACAGTGTCAGACTTTATTTTCTTGGGCTCCAAAATCACTGCAGATGATGACTGCAGCCATGAAATTAAAAGACGCTTACTCCTTGGAAGGAAAGTTATGACCAACCTAGATAGCATATTGAAAAACAGAGACATTACTTTGCCAACAAAGGTCCATCTAGTCAAGGCTATGGTTTTTCCTGTGGTCATGCATGGATATGAGAGCTGGGCTGTGAAGAAAGCTGAGCGCCAAAGAATTGATGCTTTTGAACTGTGGTGTTGGAGAAGACTCTTGAGAGTCCCTTGGATGGCAAGGAGATCCAACCAGTCCATCCTAAAGGAGATCAGTCCTGGGTGTTCTTTGGAAGGACTGATATTAAAGCTGAAACTCCAGTACTTTGTTCACCTCATGCAAAGAGTTGACTCATTGGAAAAGACCCTGATGCTGGGAGGGATTGGGGGCAGGAGGAGAAGGGGATGACATAGGATGAGATGGCTGGATGGCATCACCAACTTGGTGGACGTGGGTTTGAGTGAACTCCAGGAGATGGTGATGGACAGGGAGGCCTGGTGTGTTGCAATTTATGGGGTCGCAAAGAGTCGGACACAACTGAGCGACTGAACTGAACTGAAGCGATATAGCATTGCCTCTACATTAGAAGCTTTTTAAATGTCTGTGAAGGGAATTCCATGGCGGTCCAGCACTTAAGGCACCACACTTTCACTGCCAAGGACTCATGGGCCTAGGTTCCATCCCCTGGTCAGAGACCTAAGACCTGGAAAGTGGCATAGCGACCCCCCCCCATTAAAAAAAAGTAAAAATAATAAATATCTGCAACTGTACATTATTCTCCATTCAAAAATAAACCTACTCAGGATAATTCAAGTTACTATGGGAGAAAAGCAAATTGGAGATTAAGTCTAGGAAATAGCCAAGACAAATGTGAATCTTTCATTATTACCTCCATTGTTATTTTCAATAGTCCACAAGAGTGTATTAAACACTGCATATGTGCAGAGTGAATAAAATGCACTGTCAGTCTTCCAAAACCTTTCCAGGCCTGAAATACTGATTCCTGATTTTGAAACATAACCTAGCACCATATTGAATTTACTGACTTTTCTCCATACTTCAAACAAGCAGAGTTAAGTCAAGGCACAAGTCAACCATAGGCAGTTGAGCATTTCTAAAATTCCGATGGAGTCTTCACACTGAAAGACCTCAGGGGTTTTTAACAGTCTTTCACTAGAGAAGCTACTGTCACTCTCTTCTATAAGTAGTCACAAAAACAAACTAGAACCTATATTTGGTCAGCACTGATACGCCTCCTTTTTTGTTTCTAAAATTGAAAGGAGACAAGCACGGTTCTTAGAATCAGGGAATGAAGAAGTACTGAAAGTTGTAACTACAAAGTCAGCTTTCCCTGTGAAGCATGCTAGCAAAGTCACGTGATTTGATTTGATGAAGTCAGAAATCCTAATATCTTATGGTTTCCCAAGAGTTTAGCATCAACATTATTCATTTGACTTTCTATTTCTTCCTGGGAGGTGATAAATTAGAAACAGCAATACCAACCTAGATAGAATCAGAAGAGTCATGGAATCTTCCTAAGGGGACAGAGAGAATTCCACAGACTTTTCCTTTTTGGTCCTCATTCACAATCCCCTTACCTAATTTAAGTACATGGAACTGATCATCTTTTACTTGAACTTGATTCCATGACGGTGGAGGCAATTGCGTACTTGGTATCATGTGACAGATTTGTCCCAGATGGGAGAGGGCAAGAGATGCTGCCCAGACCACACAGGATCACACGATCGGCCAAACCACAGGCCCCAGGCATAGCCTATCTCCCTCCATTGACATGTGTTTTTACAGAATAAAACATTTCTTCATGAACTATACCTATTTCTCTCAGAGTATAACAAGTATGGCTAACTAGAGTTAAATTCTTGTATTTTTAAAATATCCTGAAATGAGAAAATCTGCTAAATGTGATCAAGTAAGGGGAACATATGTACCTTTTAGCTTTTCAGGGCAAACATTCATACATAATGAAAATTTGATCTTCCAGGTCCAGGCTTTTGTCTATTTTATGCCACCCAGTGGGGTTCGGCCTGGATCACTTGTTCTCAGTCAAGACCGTGATGGCAGGGGTAGAAGTCTGTGGACCAGCTTAGGCCAAGATGGGCCAATTCCTGGAACTGGAGGTGGGAAGCAGGGGGTGTGGGGAGTAACGTCCCAAAGGAAAACCCACATCGCCTTAGAAAGGGAGAAAATAGCTGAGCCACTACTCTACTCCATCTTTAAGGAGATTTCTCCATACCTCATGAGAAGAGTTGACTCATTGGAAAAGACTCTGATGCTGGGACGGATTGGGGGCAGGAGGATAAGGGGACAACAGGTTGAGATGGCTGGATGGCATCACTGACTCAATGGACGTGAGTCTGAGTGAACTCTGGGAGATGATGATGGACAGGGAGGCCTGGCGTGCTGCGATTCATGGGGTTGCAAAGAGTCGGACACAACTGAGCGACTGAACTGAACTGAACTGATAAGGATATATCCCACTCCTATTTTCTCCTGCTTTTTCACATTTTCACAGTTAATTCCTCAATTTTTATTATTTTCTTTAAAAGTAACTTTTTGTCTTCAAATTATAAAAAATAAAATAGCTACAGGATATATTCAAACCAGTGCAAACAAAACAATAATGAATGAATGATCCATATATGCAAAGAGAGGAAATTTCTCTACCTGGGGCATTTTATATATACATAATATATACTATCAGACTTTATTTTGGGGGGCTTCAAAGTCACTGCAGATGGTGACTGCAGCCATGAAACTAAAAGACGCTTACTCTTTGGAAGAAAAGTTATGACCAACCTAGATAGCATAATCAAAAGCAGAGACATTACTTTCCGACTAAGGTCCATCTAGTCAAGGCTATGGTTTTTCCTGTGGTCATGTATGGATGTGAGAGTTGGACTGTGAAGAAGGCTGAGCACCGAAGAATTGAGCTTTTGAACTGTAGTGTTGAGAAGACACTTGAGAGTCCCTTGGACTGCAAGAAGATCCAACCAGTCCATTCTGAAGGAGATCAGCCCTCGGTGTTCTTTGGAAGAAATGATGCTAAAGCTGAAGCTCCAGTGCTTTGGTCACCTCATGTGAAGAGCTGACTCATTGGAAAAGACTGTTGCTGGGAGGGATTAGGGGCAGGAGGGGAAGAGGACGACAGAGGATGAGATGGCTGGATGGCATCACTGACTCGGTGGACGTGAGTCTGAGTGAACTTCGGGAGCTGGTGATAGACAGGGAGGCCTGGCATGCTGCGATTCATGGGGTCGAAAAAAGCCGACCATGACTGAGAAACTGAACTGAACTGAATATATACTATTTATGCAATATATTATATATAATGTCTTATGTTTCAATATATTTGCATTTAATTTATCCAGTTCCTTTGTTATCACAAATAAGCTACATTGACTGTACATCTTTGTACGAGTCTCCATGGAGATGTTGGAGAAGGCAATGGCACCCCACTCCAGTGGGGTGGAAAATCCCATGGATAGAGGGGCGTGGTGGGCTGCAGTCCATGGGGTCGCTAAGAGTCGGACAGGACTGAGCAACTTCACTTTCACTTTTCACTTTCATGCATTGGAGAAGGAAATGGCAACACACTCTGGTGTTCTTGCCTGGAGAATCCCAGGGACGGGGGAGCCTGGTGGGCTGCTGTCTATGGGGTCACACAGAGTTGGACACGACTGAAGCGACTTAGTAGCAGCAGCAGCAGCCATGAAGATATGTGTGATTTCTCTAGGAAAATTAAAGAGGAGCAGGATTGCAGTCAATTCATACATCCTGCCAAACTACCTCCAGAATGGCCCACCAGTCCTGGGTGATCAATTATTAAAGATGTCAGGGCTCTCAGTGCCTTGCAATTGCTCCTCTTTGTGTGGGTGCCATCACACTGGGGGACCCTACCTTTAGGTCTCTGTAGCAGACAGTTGGATACCTGACCAGATCCTCTTGGATCCTTTGTACTAGCTCTGTTCATCCATCTCCACTTTCAGTGTTTTTGCTACTATCTTCACCTGTCAGCGGCCTTCCCTTGGACACTGGAGCCCTCTAGCATGAAAGGAGAAGAGGAGACTGGGGATTTTACACCCCGCTCCATCACCACCATGACCTATGGCCAAGGACTGGCCAGTGTGGGAATGTAAAAGCCCAGCTGTTGTGTCTCGGAAGGGGGCGGGGGGGTTGTAAACAGCAAGCACCCCCAGAGAACAGGCTGAGTCTGCAGCCTCACCTGAAGCATCACCTTAATAAAGATGAGGGAGCATCTTCCCTTTCCCTCACTGGTTTCTGCTGCGGGACTGTGCCTTAACAAACCACAGACACCCAGACACCTGCCTTGAGTTCTTCTAGAAGAATCTGACCAAAGACAGCACACATTTCTATCTCACTGCTGAACTTAAATGGCAAATTGCAAGACACTGAACATGTCAGATTCTTTAGCATGTTAAATGATCACTGGCATTTGAAACCACTTTTGATTTTTCTCTGAGGCATCGGCATATGCATGAGAGCTCTCTGCTAACTAGCAATCCAAACTTCATCAGCCACAGTCCTATTGGCTATGGAGACCCACTTAACCACTCTAGGACTTCCATTACAGGCTCCTTGGAGCATGGCAGTTAAGTTTTTTGTATATCCAAACATTCCTCACATAAGAATTCAACTGCAATTTCTCTTAGAGGACATGTCTCTCCCAAGTGGCTGCCAAATGAAGGTGTAGGTCATTTGTGTATGAAGCTAGAAATCAATGAGAAGGCAAGCAAGATTAGTCAGCTGTCAGTTGGGAAGTGCTGGCCACAAGCATAGTTCACTCTTTCAAAGGGTTTGCCCACAAGTGTGCTAAGAGCCAAGATGACAAGGTGAGAAAGGCAAGGTCAAAGGAAAGGTTTTTATCTCTTCAAGAGAAAGACAACCAGGGACTTCCCTGGCGGTCCAGTGGCTAAGACTCCACACTTCCAATGCAGGGGATTGGGGCTCAATCCCTGATCAGGGAACTAGATCCCACACACTTTAACTAAGAGTTCACAAGCTGCAGCTAAAGATCCTGCATGCCTCAACTAAGACAACTAAGACCAAGTGCAGCCAAAAACATAAATATTTTTTAAAAAGAAAGAGAGAAACAGCCTCAGCAATTTTAAGACAGTAGAATTAGGCCAGTGATAAGAACAGATCATGTATGGATGAAAAAAAAAAATAATTGATGGATCAAGCTCCCATACAAGGCAAAAGAAGATGCAAATGGCAGCCTTAGAAAAGAAGTATTCTTCTTTACTAGTCAGTGAGGAATCAAGGTAAGTAATCAACAACGTCTTCAGTTCAGTTCAGTTGCTCAGTCGTGTCCAACTCTTTGCACCTCCATGGAATGCAGCACGCCAGGCTTCCCTGTCCATCACCAACTCCCGGAGCTTACTCAAACTCATGTCCATCAAACTGGTGATGCCATCAAACCATCTCATCCTCTGTTGTCCCCTTCTCTTCCCACCTTCAATCTTTCCCAGCATCAAGGTCTTTTCAAATGAGTTAGTTCTTCACGTCAGGTGGCCAAAGTATTGTAGCTTCAGCTTCAACATCAGTCCACACAGTGAACACGCAGAACTTATCTCCTTTAGAATGGACTGGTTGGATCTCCTTGCAATCCAAGGGACTCTCAAGAGATTCTCCAACACCACAGTTCAAAAGCATCAGTTCTTCAGCACTCAGTTCTTTAGTCCAACTCTCACATCCGTACGTGACTACTGGGAAAACCATAGCTTTGACTAGATGGACCATTGTTGGCAAACTAATGTCTCTGCTTTTGAATATGCTGTCTAGGTTGGTCATAGCTTTACTTCCAAGGAGCAAGCAACTTTTAATTTCATGGTTGAGGTCACCATTTGCAGTGATTTTGGAGCCCAAAAAATAAAGTCTCTCACTGTTTCCATTGTTTCTCCATCTATTTGCCATGAAGCGATGGGACCAGATGCCATGATCTTAGTTTCTTGAATGTTGAATTTTAAGCAAACTTTTTACTCTCCTCTTTTACTTTCATCAAGAGGCTCTTTAGTTCTTCTTTGATTTCTGACATAAGGGTGGTATCATCTGCAAATCTGAAGTTATTGATGTTTCTCCCAGTTACCTTGATTCCAGCTTGTACTTCATCCAGACTGGCATTTTACATGTCGTACTCTGCATATAAGATAAATAAGCAGGATGACAATACACAGCCTTGACATACTCCTTTTCTGATTTGAAACCAGTCTGTTGTTCCATGTCTGGTTTTAAGTGATGCTTTTTGACCTGCATACAGACTTTTCAGGAAGCAAGTGAGGTGATCTAGTATTCCCATTTCTTGAAGAATTTCCCACAGTTTATTGTGATCCACACGGTCAAAGGCTTTGGCATAGTCAATAAAGCAGAAGTGAATGTTTTTTCTGAAACTATTTTGCTTTCTCAATGATCCAGTGGATGTTGACAATTTGATCTCTGGTTCCTCTGCCTTTTCTAAATCCAGCTTGAACATTTTCAAGTTCACAGTTCACATACTGTTGAAGTCTGGCTTGGAGAATTTTGAGCATTACTTTGCTAGCATGTGAATCGAGTGCAATTGTGCGGTAGTTTGAGCATTCTCTGGCATTGCATTTCTTTGGGATTGGAATAAAAACTGAACTTTTCCAGTCCTGTGGCCACTGCTGAGTTTTTCCAAATTTGCTGGCACATTGAGTGCAGCACTTTCACAGCATAATCTTTCAGGATTTGAAATATCTCAGCTGGAATTCCATCACCTCAACTAGCTTTGTTCGTAGTGAGGCTTTCTAAGGCCCACTTGACTTCACATTCCAGGATGTCTAGTTCTAAGTGAGTGATCACACCATTGTGATTATCTTGGTCATGAAAATCTTTTTTGTACAGTTCTCCTGTTTATTCTTGCCACCTCTTCTTAATATCTTCTGCTTCTGTTAAGTCTATACCATTTCTGCCCTTTATTGTGCCCATCTTTGCATGAAATATTCCCTTGGTATCTTTAATTTTCTTGTAGAGATCTCTAGTCTTTCCCATTCTATTGTTTTCCTCTCTTTCTTTGCACTGATCACTGAGGAAGGCTTTCTTATCTCTTTGCTATTCTTTTGAAATCTGCATTCACATGCTTCTATCTTTCATTTTCTCCTTTGCCTTTAGCTTCTCTTCTTTTCTCAGCTATTAGTAAGGCCTCCTCAGACAACCATTTTATCTTTTTGCATTTGTTTTTCTTGGGGATGGTCTTGATCACTACCTCCTGTACAGTGTCACAAACCTCTGTTTCTTTAGGCATGTGATTTCCTATTTCTACTCAGGAATGTCCTCTGTCTATATTAATGATAAGAACAGGCCTGTTTCTACTATAGGTATAAGAGTGCCCTTTCAAAATCATACCCTCAGGAATTTCCTGGAAAGATACCCACACAAGTATAATCTGAATGAACTTTTCAACTCCTCACTGGAGGAACTCAGGGAAGACAGACCCACAGGTAGTCAGAGGTTTCCATCCACACTCAAGGTTGTCCAGAGATGCCAAGGAAACATAATTGTATGACTTTCCTATAATGAATGTGTATTAATCTGTGAACAGCATACATAGAAAAACAAAGTTTATCTAATTTTTGGCAATAATAGTGTTAAAGTTTCTTCAGTTTTCCAATTGTGTTAGTCAAGCTTCTTCAGAGAAAGAGAACTAACAGAATATACATATATAGCTACATATAAGAGATTTGGGCTTCCCAGATGGCTCCACCTGTAAAGGATCCACCTGTAAAGCAAGAGAGACACAGGTTCGACCCCTTGGGTCAGGAAGATCTCCTGGAGAAGAAAAAAGCAACTCACCCCAGTATTCTTGCCTGGGAAATCCCATGGACAGAGGAGCCTGGTAGGCTACAGTCCACTGGGTCACAAAGAGTCAGACATGACTTAGTAGACATGACTAAGCATAAGACATAAGAGATTTATTACAGGAATTAGCTTGCATGGTTGGATGATGCTCTCCTGCATTGGGAGAGCAATCTTTATTCAGTCTATCAAATGCCAGTCCCCCCTCCCAGAGACACTCTCACAGACACACCCACAAATAACATTTTAGGAATGTCCCTGGTGGTTCACTGGCTAAGACTTCATGCTCCCAATGCAGGGGGACTAGATTCCATCCCTGGTCAGAGAACTAGATCCCATACGCAACAACTGAAGATCTCGCATGCTGCAACAAAGACCAGGCAAAGCCAAATAAAGAAAATAAACATTTTTTTAAACAAGAAATAACATCTTACCAACTATCTGGATTATCCCTAGTCCAAATCAAGTAAAAATAGCTCATAAAGTTAATCATCATAGGGATGTAACAAATACTCAAGATAAATCTAAACCATTTCGTGATATGCTTCCTTGGAGAATCTATCAGGGAAAATAAATTTTCATAAAGCTGGATAATAATACTACCCACATAACTATGCCTTAAAGCCTTTATTTTACAAACATCTCCTACTCCCATAGCCATTCCATGCTAAAGAGTCTTTCTCAGTCTTCCAAAATATCAGTCAGGATGGCTGGTGGAGATAAAGCCCTGATAAAGTCCAACATGTTTCCCTCCCTTCCTCTGTGTATCCGTAGAGAATCTATAACATGCTAGACCATTTTCTAACTCCTCCCTCTTCACTGAGGGCTCCATTTCCAAATTTAATCAGGCAGAAGGAGCCTGAGTTGTACTTCCTCCACTGTGGACCCTCCATTTCCCACATTCCACATCATTTTCAGGTATTCAGCAATTGCATTATGCTGTAAATTGCACAATTCTTTGGGCTTGGTTACTTGGTGTAGCCACACACTTGCCATCAGTCCAAATCCCAGGGTCTCTTTCAATCAGAAAGCAGCAAGGTCATGGGAACTCTGTGTTCTACTGAACCATGAATAACCTCAGGCAAAATAACTTCTGACCATGCTGGGGATCACTCATCATTCCCCCAGGTTGTCCCAATACTCCAGGGAATGCTGTGTGGTCACAGCTGAATACTCTCATCCAAAATTTACGCTGTATGACATATGATCTTCCAAGCTCTTGACTCTGTGGATTAGACAGTGTGCAACACGTAAAAGGTTGTCATTCTGATTTCAGCTTAAAGGTCACTTCCTCTGAGGGACCTTTCCTGACCACATAATGTAAATGAGTCACCCATTCACTCTATCATTTCACTCTGTTTTAATTTTCTGCATAGCATACATGGTTACATGACATTTTTCACGCTCATTTAAGTTGGTCTACTGTTGGCTCCCTTCTACTATATAAAGAACCTGTTCTATCTTGTTTCAGTTCAGTTCAGTTCAGTCGTTCATTCGTGTCTGACTCTTTGCGACCTATGAACACCAGCACACCAGGCCTCCCTGTCCATCACCAACTCCCAGAGTCCACCCAAACCCATGTCCATTGAGTTGGTGATGCCATTCAGCCATCTCATCCTCTGTCATCCCCTTCTCCTCCTGCCCTCCAATCTTTCCCAGCATCAGAGTCTTTTCAAATGAGTCAGCTTTTTGCATTAGGTAGCCAAAGTATTGGAGTTTCAGCTTCAGCATCAGTCCTTCCAATGAACACTCAGGACTGATCTCCTTTAGGATGGACTGGTTGGATCTCCTTGCAGTCTAAGGGATTCTCAAGAGTCTTCTCCAACACCACAGTTCAAAAGTATGAATTCTTTGGTGCTCAGCTTTCTTTATAGTCCAACTCTCACATCCATACATGACCACTGGAAAAACCATAGCCTTGACTAGACAGATTTTTGTTGACAAAGTAATGCCACTGCTTTTAAATATGCTGTCTAGGTTGGTCATAACTTTTCTTCCAAGGAGTAAGCGTCTTTTAATGTCATGGCTGCAATCACCATCTGTAGTGATTTTGGAGCCCAGAAAAATAAAGTCAGCCACTGTTTCCACTGTTTACCATCTATTTGCCATGAAGTGATAGGACTGGATGCCATGATCTTAGTTTTCTGAATGTTGAGCTTTAAGCCAACTTTTTCACTCTCCTCTTTCACTTTCATCAAGAAGCTCTTTACTTCTTCTTCACTTTCTGCCATAAGGGTGGTATCATCTGTATATCTGAGTTTATTGATATTTCTCCTGGTAGTCTTGATTCCAGCTTGTGCTTCTTCCAGCCCAGTGTTTCTCATGATGTACTCTGCATATAAGTTCAATAAGCAGGGTCTATCTTGTTTTTTGCAATATTATTCCCAGTGCCTGAGGAATAATTCTGGGCTTCCTAGGTGGCTCAGTGGTAAAGAATCTGCCTGCCAATGCAGGAGACAGAGGTTCAATCCCTGGGTTGGGAAGATTTCCCTGGAGGAGGAAATGACAACCCACTCCAGTATTCTTGCCTGAAGTATCTTGTGGACACAGGAGCCTGGCAGGTTACAGTCCGTGGGATCGCAAAGAGTCATACACAACTTACTGACTGAACACACAGGCACACTAGAATAATTCTGAATATACAGAGGAACCCCCAGTATGTATATGTTAAACGAGTTAAATCCAGGTAACAATAAAAATGGCTAGGAGGCTACTTGGAGGATACTTTAATATAGGATGGTCAGAGAAGGTCTTTCTGGGGTGACAACTCTTTAGTTGAAATGTATATAATGACAATTAAATAAGAGTACAGGATTTTGATTATTACATCAGCCTGCATGTTTTTACATTGATATGAGACTGTTCTTGTGAACAAAACCTTTATAACTATTGAAGAGTGACCCCAAAAATTATGGACTTGGCCCAAGAATTCAACAGCACAGGTATAAGACTGAACCTACAGAGTGGGCTTAAAGGAGGTAATGAAAGGGACTTCCCTGGTGGTCCAATGTGTTAAAACTTCATGCTTCCACTGCAAAGGGTACAGGTTCAATCCCTGGTCAGGGAACTAGGATCCCACATACTGGTGGCACAGCCAAAAGTAAATAAATTTTAAATCAAATAAAAGAGGTAATAAGAGAAATCCGTTCATGGGGTCACAAAGAGTCAGACGCGACTTAGTGACTGAACAAGAAAAATCATTGTTAGTGCTTCCCAGAACATTTTCTTTTTTAATAGTGCAGGTTTTTTTTTTTCCTCTGAAGGTTCATCCATCACTTAATCACCTGAGGGAATGGGATGGCAGATACCACCTAGAACAAAATCCACAGTGGAAGGCATGGTGAGCAAAGTATCCGCCAGAATCCACCAGAATGGAAAGAACACACACTCTTCTGATGCACAGTGGGACAGCCTCGTGGGAATACCCTGCACCTTCCACCTGGGTTCTTTAGGGTTTCATGACTCCTACCCACACTCCTAAGATTTGGCTAGTTGAGGTGCTGGTTGACTGTGGCGAGAGAAATCAGGCAAAGAAAGACAAGATGGAAGCCTCAGGATGGTGAATTGCGCCCTTTGTAGCAAGAGGCCCCATGCGCTACAGTTCCTATTTAGAACACATGAGCAGACCACCTCGGCTGACCTAAACCAGTGTGGTTGTCTGCAGCTAAAGACAAATAAATATGAGTGACTAGAGAGAGAGGATTGTGCTCACTATCCTCAAGTCTCCCATGTAGTACAGAAAAGATATAGAAGTTCCAGTTACTCCCAGAGAACGTCATGGAAGCTCCTTTGGGTACTAGAGAGAGAGCTGTGAGGACGCTGAAGTCCACAGGGGAGACAGGGAGGTCAGAGAGCCCGGAGAGGACAAGGCTGGATGTTTCAGCAGTGGATACAGCAAGAACAGGTCACTCCCTGCAGAGGGGAGGGTCTATCTTGACCAGTGAGCAACAGATATTACATAAGCTCCCTTTTGCACCCAGACATCAACTTGGGCATAGGAGGAGGAAAGGAAACTCTTCAGAAGAGAAACAACTCCGGTGCGTGCTAGGTCAGTTCAGTCATGTCTGACTCTTTGCAACGCTATGGCCTATAGCCTGCCAGGCTCTGCTGTCCAGGGGATTCTCCAGGCAAGACTACGAGTGGGTTGCCATGCCCTCCTCCAGGGGATCTTCCAGACCTAGAGACTGAACCCGAGTCTCTTACATATCCTGCCTTGGCAGGTAGGTACTTTACCACTAGTGCCACCTGGGAAGCCCCAACAACTCCTGTAGGAAGTTGGAATTTTTAATTGCTTGAATATGAGTAAATAGACACCCACACAAGGAGCCTGGTAAGCTGTGGTCCATGGGGTCGCAAAGAGTCAGACACGACTGAGTGACTTCCCTTTCACTTTTCACTTTCATGCATTGGAGAAGGAAATGGCAACCCACTCCAGTGTTCTTGCCTGGAGAATCCCAGGGACGGGGGAGCCTGGTGGGCTGCCGTCTCTGGGGCTGCACAGAGTCGGACATGACTGAAGTGACTTAGCAGCACAAATGAACCTACTACATTGAAATAAGCTAAAGTACCTGTTAATCATGGGCTTTAAAAAATGACTTTCTACAATCACCAGAAATTTAACTAGGTGCAGAGGAAGAAGTCAAGTATGCAAACAGAGAAGTTAAACTTATCTTATAGTCACTTTATATTGATTCTGGCTTTATCGTACTCTGTACATACAGCACAAGTGTCTGCTTCTAATGTTTCAAACTGAGATGCTCAAGCACGCTGAGTTCAACTCACAAATCTCCTCATCAAGTGTCCAAGGATCTCCTTCATCTTTAGTCGTCCTGGAGGCAGAGGTAGGGCACCAATAAGAGAGCAGCTTCCTCTACGTGCTGTAGAGTCAAGGAGAGCAGAGACAGGTAGGCATTGCTTCCACACCCACAGTGGCTGTACCATTTATGGGCAGGACACTTGAGGCCAGCAAAACGAAATTCCCAGTAAAGATCGGCAACATCACTGGCATAATCTTGAACTGCCCTGGCAGTGACGCCTCTCTCCAAGCCCTGTGTTCACCTCCACACCCCAGTATACACCACTTCTCCCTTCCTCACCTTCTTCCAATTAAACCTATGTCCTTCTTCTTCTGTTGCCATTTTACTCTTTTTCTAACATAGTAGTTATTAATGACTGATAGATAGAGCTGTAACCATCTAGTAAATCTGGATGTCATAGCATCCATTTCTTCTGTTCAGGAGTAGGAAGTGTTTTCTCCAGAAACATTATTTCCAGATCTCCCATTCCTGGAAGGAAAGAGAGAGCTTTGCTTCCCATGCTTCAGAAAGTCACCCAAATATTCTCCATTCCCAGTAAGAAAAATGACTTATATTAATACCAAAAAGAAAAGACAGACCTGAGAGAATTTGGTGGACAAAGAGATTGACTCTAGTAAAAACAAGAGGGTCAACCAAGAAAAGAGAAAATGTGAGATGCATAAAAAACAGAGGCTCCAGCACAGGAGAGAGGCAAAGAGACCTCCCAGAATAAGAGTGAAGAGAAGTCCCAGGGTGACAGCTGAGCAGCAGCTGGCCTAGAGCAATCAGTGCAGATGGGAGCAGGAGGACAGAAAGTTCTGGAAAGGGGGTCTTGTCTTCAGAGGAAAAAAAGACAACATTAGTAGATGATCTAACATTGTCCAAATTATGACTTTGCTCCATCGGGTTAATTAGAGAAGGGAAATTGTGTGTGTGTGTGTGTGTGTGTGTGTGTGTGTAAGACAGAAGGGGGCAGTGGGATTGATTGAGGTAAGATCTCACTTACTCTGAAAAGAAGCCAAAAAGTAATGCATAAATTTGACAAACCCATGGAAATGCAGTGTAACCATTATTCAAAAATACAGAGTTAAATACCAGTAAAAAACAGTTAAAAAGTTTAAAGTGGTTGCGAACTACGGTGCTGGAGAAGACTCTTGAGAGTCCCTTGATAGCAAGATCAAACCAGTCAGTCCTAAAGGAAATCAACTCTGAATATTCATTGGAAGGACTGATGCTGAAGCTGAAGCTCCAATACTTCAGCCACCTGATGCAAAGAGCCACCTCATTGGAAAAGACTCTGATGCCGGGAAAGATTGAAGGCAAGAGAAGGGGACGACGGAAGATAAGATGGTTGGATGGAATCACTGACTCAATGGACATGAGTTTGAGCAAACTCCAGGAGACAGTGAAAGGCAGGGAAGCCTGGTGTGCTGCAGTCCATGGGTCACAAAGAGCCAGGCAGGACTCAGCGACTGAACAACAACAAAGGAGTAGCTCTCAAGAGAGGAAAAGGAGAGAAGGGGCTTCCTTTCTTTGTTATTAGCTGTGGTGTATTAAAGATCATCACAAAATCGTTGACATTCTTCCCGTGGAGGGCTGGGATACATTTTGCCTCCCCATGAATGAATTCGGACTGGCCTCTAACTGCTTCCCAGTAATGGGCCTAACACTCTACCATTTCTGGGCCTGGCTTTTAAGATTAGAAGTTTCCAGTGTGGGCTCATGAATCCCTGAACCAACACTTCCCTTAAGAAACCACACGGAGAGGCCCTGAGACAGCATTGAGAGAGAAATAATCAGCCAAGACTAACCTTCTAGTCACTGCACCAAGACACCAGACATCTCAACAAGACTGTCTTCAAAGAGCCAGACCGAACCAGACATCGGCTGATCACCACCAGTCACTACCACGTGGAACTGAAAAATCACCCAGCCAAGCCCTGCTTGAATTCCTCATCTGCAAATCATGAGACAATAAAATCACAGTTGGTTTAACCATTTATATATTGGAGTACTTTGTTGTACATCGATAAATAACTAGAACTTAAGTCTTTTAGTATTGATACTTAAGAGTAGTAAGTTTTTAGTACTAATCTTTTAAATGTACGTGAGTCATTTTCATTAAAACAGAAATTAATTTGAAATACTTCAACCTGGCGACTTTCCTGGTGGTCCAGTGGTTAAGAATCGCCTGATAATGCAAGGGACACAGGTTCAATCCCTGGTGTGGGAAGATTCCTACGCCTAGGGGCAACCAAGCCCGTGCACCACGACTGCTAAAGCCCACGGTAAGAGAGCTCCAGAAGAGAAGCCACCGTGATGAGAGGCGTGTGCATCTCAAGGAAGAGCAGCCCCACTCGCTGAAACCAGAGAAAGCCCAGGCACAGCCACGGAGACCCAGCACAGCCAGAAACAAATGAACAAATGAAACGTTAAGGGTAGTCTGCTCTGAAGAAGGTCAATATACTGTATTGATGTCAATGTCATGGTTTCAACACTGTGCTGTAGTTACACAACCTGTTAGCATTGGAGGAGACAGAAGGAAGGATGTAGGAGGTCTCTATTTTTTATGATGGCACAAGACTCTACAGTTATCTAAAAATGAAAAGTTTAAAAAATAACAAGTTTGAATGTTTATATCTTGTCACATTTATATATAACAAAAATCGTGTCATACTTTACATATCATCTACATTTTTCCATTCAATACATTTTATACCTATTTCCAATCCAGCACTTACAGATATAGCTTACTAATTTAAGTGACTGCATAATATTCCACTGTGTGGATTTACTAAAAGTTAGTTAGCTAGCAATTTACTGATGGATATTTAAGTTATTTCTCTTTCTAGAGACTACATATTCTAACAAATCAGAATTTTATGTTCGCTTTGAGTTACAAAATCAGAGGCTGGGAAATATGGCAATATTCACTCTACTCTAAACTGAAGGCACTTACTTCTATCCTTCTTATGATAATTCCTTTCTTATCTAGATATCTTCCACAATTACAGAATCATTAGTCTTTTTAAATCTGGCTAGCCGATTGCAAGTCAAACTGCTAGATTTCTGGAAAAAAGCACAATAATTAAAACTCAGAACCTGAGCCCTGAGTCACCCTGCATTTGAAGGGGTTTCAGAGAAAAATGAAACCAGGAAAGAACTGATCTTGAAAACTAGGTCTCAAATCTCAGTGTTTCCAACACCCATCCTCCCCAAATAACTATTTAATCTGATTAGCCTGTTTTATATTAACAACAGATTAAGATCTAAAGAAAAGTAAAAAGGATGTTCTAGGTGGATACACCCATGGATTTCTGGGCAAAGATAACTCATGCATTAAAAAGTTAAAGACTCTCTGTGCTTTTAAGAAAGTGTATCTGAGGTGTGTTATTCACTCATTCATTCAACAAATAGTTAAGAGCCAATAGTCAGACAATAGTCAGCCTAATAGCAGACAAAGTCAGCTATTGCCCTGGAGGACCTCAAACGCTAGTGGAGGGACAAAGAATTAGACAAGTATAAATAATGTGGCAGAAAGGAATAAGAATAATAAGCTCTCATGTGGCAGCCTGGATGGGAGGGGAGTGGGGAGAATAGTACGTGTATATGTATGCTGTTCACCTGAAACTGAAACTATCACAACATTGTTAAGTGACTGCCAGAACAAAATAAAAAGTTTAAAAAAATAAGCACAGTGTAGCATGGGATTACACAGAAGGGCACCCAAGGCCTCTATGAAGGAAATTAACTTTTTTTTTTTAAGGCCAGGCCCTATGGCATGTGAGATCTTAGTTCCCTGAACAGAAAACAAAGCTGTGATCCCTCCATTGGTAGCATGGAGTCTTAACAATGGACCGCCAGAGAAGTCTCAACACAATCTCAAAGTAGGAAAAGGCATCATTGTTGGGTAGAAAGAGGTCATTCCAGGAAGGGAGGCAGGGATGGCTCTATGAGCAGTTACGTGATGCCCAAGTAGGCTCTGGAAGCGTGGAGTGACACAACAGGGCGCCCTGCCTGGGGCTATCACATGGGGCTGTGTTCCTCTCTGAAGAGTCTGACGTTTATTCCTCAGCTAAGCCCAATTCAGCAAAGAAGAGCTTTGCTTAGAGTGAACGGATGTCCCTGTTCAATCAGACTTATTCCAGTTTATGCTCGTTGTCCCAGGATAATTATTAATTAATAGTGCTCATTTTCACATTCAAATAAATGTGTCCTGCTTAAGATGACAACACTAGTTATCACTGTAGTTACGTTAGATCTACTTCCAATGGTACTCAGGTACTGAAAATTTGCTTAAGGGAAAAACAGCAGAGAATTTAGAAAAGGAAGGAAGGAAGGAGGGAGGAGAGAGAGAGGGAAAAAGAGAAAGGAAGGAAGGGACTAGTTCCCACTCTGAGAGATTGATCAATGCTTAATAGCATCAAAAATCAGATGCAAAGTTTTTCTCAAAGACACACAGTAGCAATTTTTATGAAGTCTTTTGCATTGAGAAACCCCAAAATATGGATTCCACAAACTTTTTCTTTGTTTTCTTTTTTTATTTGCAAGATTATCTTTTCCTTGAAATGATACTTGTTAATTTAGAAAGGAATACATGAACATGATAATAATTATAAAAGTATAAAAGGAAAAATTAAAAGTCTATCTTTCCTCTGCAACTCAGGCCCATTACTCAAGTGACACCATGTGAATGCATCAGCAGGATGAGCCCAATTAGGTAAAATAAAAGAAATACTGTTTTATTTTTCTCCTACTGCCCCTTTTGTTGTTTAATCACTAAGTCACGTCCAACCCTTTCATGACCCCATGGACTGTACCTCTCCAGGCTCCTCTGTCCATAGAATTCTCCAGGCAAGAATACTGGAGTGGGTAGCCATTTCCTCCTCCAGGAGATCTTTCTGACCTGGGGATTGAACTCATGTCTCCTGCATTGCAGGTAGATTCTTTACCACTTATCCACCAATGAAGCTCCAACTGCCCCTTTTTAGGATTAGCTAATTCCTAAAATAGAAAACAACTGACCTACAAAGCTCACCTTTCATATGTAAACCAACTAACCTAGAGCCCAACCATCTTTACCTGGCTCTCACACTCAGCGATACTAATCCTTTGCTCTAATCACCCGAGAACCAAGTACCAAACAACCTGGAACAGCCCCTAAGTTTCAGAGCTCTCCAAAATGATTCATACTAGGAGTGACATCAGCAAGATGGCCAGATAAGACATCCCCCACTCATACTGCCTCCCTCAAAGACACTGTGGCATTCACCCACAGACAAAAGTGCCTTTGTTGGAGCCTTGCGGTTTCGCATCACATGCCGAGAGACCCAGGAAAGGTCTTGGCCCGCCTCCCACTCTGTGCATTGGGTAATAGGCTTGCAGATCTTGTACCTGAAGTGGCCCATGAACCAGCTCCAACTGCTCTCACCCATGGACTGGGAGCCCCTGGGGAACACTGTCTTAGATAGTGATGACCCCATGCCATCCACAGATGGCAGAGTGCCCATGGAAGTCCAAGTTTTCAGCAGAGAAGTTCTAGCACAGCCCTGAAGGGGAAAAAAAAAATCCATGTCTGGACACATGGGAGAGGTAAGTGGAACAGCCTGACTTTACCTACACAACCCCTTCCTGAGACAGCAGAGCCTTGGGCCAGGAGAGCCCTTCTCAGCTGTGACTCCTCCCATGGGGGGAGGTAATGGATGGTGCAGGGAAAGGGAACATGGGAGTGAGCACCTGGCTTCTCCAGCTATGCAGGATGCTACCAAAGAGGCCCACTTCCCTCTCATACCAGCAAAGTACTGAATCCTCAGAGGCAAGACTGGGGGCAGTAGAGAATGATGGAGAGAGAGGCAGATAAGACTCTCAGGGGCATGAAAGGGAAGCAGATCCTACTGCACATGTCACAGATTTCCTTCAAACAGCCCGTTCACAAGGCCCAGGGGACAACTTGCCTCAGATGTCCCCAAGTGGCCCTCAGACACTCTCAGCATGCCCCATGCCACACACCTCACCCACACACGCTCCACCCCATGGCCAGCTGCCTTGCATGCTCATAACATGCTAAGCATGTTGTGAGAGTGAGCTTTGGCAGATTCAAATAGATAAAATCAGAAATAGAAGAGGAGACATCACAACAGTAATGTGAGGGATCATTACAGATGAATATGAAGAATTATATACCAAGAAACTGGATAACCTAGAAGAAATGAATAAATTCATAGACACATATAACTTACCATGAATGAAACATGAACAAATAGAAAATTTGAACAGATCAATACTGTGTAAGGAGCTTCAATCAATAATCAAAAACCTACTAACAAAGGAAAACTCAGAATCAGATAGTTTCACTGGTGAAATTCCACTAACATTTAAAGAATCAACACTATTTCTTCTCAAACTCTTCCAAAAAATTTGAGGAGTGGGGAAAACTTCCAAACTTACCTTATGAGGCCAGCAAAACATTGATACCAAAGCCAGACAAGGACACTACAAGAAAAGAAAGCTACAGGTCAGTATTCCTGATGACTATAGACACAAAAGCTTTCAACAAATAATAGCAAAATCAATTCACTTAGGCCATGAATCAATGAGCATTCTCCACTCATCATCAATGAGTATCCAGTTGCAGTAATGCTCATCAGCCTTTGGAGACTTTAATACTTTGTGGAATGACAGTAACATAATGAGAAAGCCTCATCTTCCAGCCAAGATGGGACCAAGCAGAACTACCTAGAAATTGCTCTAAAAACCAAGAGAAGTAAAATTTGCTTTGGTATATATTTGAACCATGTATATTTAACTTAAATGCAGAGAACATCACGAGAAGCGTTGGACTGGAAGAAACACAAGCTGGAATCAAGATTGCTGGGAGAAATATCAATAACCTCAGATATGCAGATGACACCACTCTTATGGCAGAAAGTGAAGAGAAACTAAAAAGCCTCTTGATGAAAGTGAAAGTGGAGAGTGAAAAAGTTGGCCTAAAGCTCAACATTCAGAAAATGAAGATCATGGCATCTGGTCCCATCACTTCATGGGAAATAGATGCGGAAACAGTGGAAACAGTGTCAGACTTTATTTTAGGGGGCTCCAAAGTCACTGCAGATGGTGAGTGCACCCATGAAATTAAAAGACACTTACTCCTTGGAAGAAAAGTTATGACCAACCTAGATTCAAAAGCAAAGACATTACTTTGCCGACTAAGGTCCGTCTAGTCAAGGCTATGGTTTTTCCTGTGGTCATGTATGGTTGTGAGAATTGGACTTTGAAGAAGGCTGAGCGCTGAAGAATTAATGCGTTTGAACCATGGTGTTGGAGAAGACTCTTGAGAGTCCCTTAGACTGCAAGGAGATACAACCAGTCCATTCTGAAGGAGATCAGCCCTGGGATTTCTTTGGAAGGAATGATGCTAAAGCTGAAGACCAAAGAATTGATGCTTTTGAACTGTGGTGTTGGAGAAGACTCTTGAGAGTCCCTTGGACTGCAAGGAGATCCAACCAGTCCATTCTGAAGGAGATCAGCCCTGGGATTTCTTTGGAAGGAATGATGCTAAAGCTGAAGCTCCAGTACTTTGGCCACCTCATGTGAAGAGTTGACTCATTGGAAAAGACTTTGATGCTGGGAGGGATTGGGGGCAGGAGGAAAAGGGGAGGACTGAGGATGAGATGGCTGGATGGCATCACTGACTCGATGGACGCGAGTCTGAGTGAACTCCAGGAGATGGTGATGGACAGGGATACTTGGCGTGCTGGGATTCATGGGCCCACAAAGAGTTGGACACGACTGAGCGACTGAACTGAACTGAACTGAGGCATCATTATATATTAATCATACATCAATTAACTTACTTGATCTTCATATTTCACGCTATATTGTCAGTTGATTTTTAGTTATTGTGAACATAAGTCTCAAAGTAAGTTTGGCTTTAGTTACAGATGAATAGGTATAATTTTCAGGGTGTGTACCTTCCTCTGAGCATCAAAAATTCTTTATTCACTCAACAACTGGTGCCTACAGGAGATTGACTCATTTCTTTTAGAATTTTGGGGTCTTTTAAAATGGGAATCTCTGTGGGAAGATAGTTCTAGATGTGTTAAAATTCTTTATTTGGTATCTGAGAGTAAGCTTTAGTTGGAGAAAAGGAGAACTAGTGTGAAGATACTGGACACTGGAGAAGGGTAGACTAGTTTTCTGACTAGTGAAAGGAAATCTACCAAATCAGTCAAGTGATGACTCCAGAAAGCAATTACCACTATTTCATAATTGACTGGTGAAACAGAGACCCTGGTTTGTCTGTATATGATTATTTATGAATAGCCTAAGACAGGTGGCTAGTGACTGCCTATGTACTGCAGATACTACCACAGGTTAATTCTCATCATTCAGAAATTTTGTCAACATTATCTTCCTTGTAGGTAATAGGTGTATAGTACCATGTTCTAAACATTAGGTTAACAAGGATGCAGGTGTTTTCTCAACAACACTACCTGCCAATAACCCAATGAAAAAGGTATGTATTATTCTCATTTTACAAATGTGAATCAGACATAGAATATTTACATAAGTTGCTACTAATAACAGGGATATAAAGTGGGAAAACTAACCTAATTGTATATAAATACAAAGCTTGGAAAATTTTTTTTTACCACTTTGATATGTTGTTTTATTCCCTTTGATGCTTTTCTTAAATTTTTATTCTATTTATTTAAACTGGAAGATATTTCTCAGACTTGATGCTTGAGAAATGAGGTGATTGGGATGTTTATAATGACCCTGGCATTTTTCTGGGAAGTCTACTTTATTCTTTTCATGATACCATACTATCAGATTTACAAAATACTTATTTGAAAAGTGTTTTGAATTTTCAATGAACTGCAAACTGCTTGAGACAGACACCAAGTGTTATTCATACATATCTCACTTTCATCTAGCAAGAAGACTTTAAATTAGATGGTGCTGGAGAAATTTATTTATATTTATTCATACATATTCATGTAAACTCTAATAATGGGTGAATCTAGGTAAGCCTGAAATTTTGCCTGAAGTGAGGATAAAAATCCTTAAGCTACATATTGTAGCTTGATAACACTCATCTTTGCTCAAAAAAAAAGATCTCTAAATAGGATGGATGGGAGTTGCATATAAGTAGATGTAAAACAATAAATTATTTTAAGGCCCTTTTTTGAAATGAAGCCCAGAAAATGCCAGTGAGTTAGTTTCAATGGAACTAATCAACCTTTTATAGAGTGTAGCAGCATTTTATTCTGATAAGAGTTAGAGTGATCAGTTGTTCTTAGGTATTTCCTAGAAAATGAAAGAACAAGGTACCTGGTAACTTTGCCAAGAACAGTTTGTTAGTCTTTGAAAAACACAGAGTTTATGAGTGATAAATCAGTACAAAGAATGTCATGAATATACAATTTTGGCTTAAGATTTTTCAGAAGTTTTAAAAATATGCTATAGGAGTTTTCCTTTTATATATTCACATATCCTTAAATGTGTAATAATTTTATAGGTAATAGATACAATCTGAATCATAGAATTGGAAAGAGACCAGTTCTTTTCATTTTCAGATGGGAAATTGAAGTCTACAGAGTTCAAAATACTGGCCCAAAGTCATAAGCTAATTATTGATAGAAAAAATCACAATTTCTGACCTCTAATTCCCTGCTTTTGGCTATAGCATACCAAACATGAAGTATTATTAAAGAAAATGTTTTTACTTATAGTGTTGCTTTGCTTTTCCTATGATAAATTTTACTCCAAACTTGTCACAATGTATGTTACAGGCCCATATATATTCCCTCAATGACATTCTTTTGTAATCATTTGCTTGGCCTCCTGTTGTCCTCACTAAACTTCTGGGAGGGCAGCAAGTATGTATTACATCATTTACTGCTGAATAAATACCACCTGAAAGCTAGTTACTTAGAAGACCAATTTATTACTATTCCTTATAATTCAAAGAATTAATGGACTCCACTGGGAAATTCATGCTTTGAGTCCTTCATATAGTTGAAGTTAAGCATGAAGTTAAGCAAAAAGGCAGATTCATTTGAAGACATCTTGTGGCTCAGCTGGTAAAGAATATGCCTGCAGTGAGGGAGACCTGGGTTTGATCCCTGGGTTGGGAAGATCCCCTGGAAAAGGGAAAGGCTACCCACTCCAGTATTGTGGCCTGGAGAATTCCATGGACTGTATAGTCCATGGGGTTGCCAAGAGTTGAACATGACTGACTTTCACTTTCACTTTCCATCCTTTTTGATGGGTGGGTGGGGCTGGAGCAGCCAGAGTCTGGCCAAGGCTGACACCTGCCACCCTCATCCTTTCACTTCTCTCTTTCTCTCTTCCCATATTTTCTGCACATGGCTAGCTTTGGGCTTCTTCAGGGATGGAAATTTCAGGATATTTGGAATTCTTACATGGTGGGCTCAAGATTCCACAAGCTAATGTTCCAGTAGACAGGAAGTAGAAGCCTTACATGGAACAATTGACGGGTTCAAAATTGGGAAAGGAGTATATCAAGGCTGTACACTGACTGTATATGTCACCCTGCTTCTTAAACTTATATGCAGAGTGCATCATGCAAAATGGTAGGCTGGATCACTCACAAGCTGGAATCAAGTTTACTGGGAGAAATATCAACAAATTGAGATATGCAGATGATATCACTCAGAAAGTGAAGAGGAACTAAAGAACCTCTTGATGAAGGTGAAGGAGGATTTTTCACTCAAAAAATCTGGCTTAAAACTCGACATTCAAAAAGCTAACTCATGGCATCTGGTCCCATCACTTCATGGCAAATAGATGGAGAAACAGTGGGAACAGTGACAGACTTTATTTCCTTGGGCTCCAAAATCACTGCAGATGGTGACTGCAGCATGAAATTAAAAGACACTTGCTTGTTTGAATAAAAGCTATGATCAACCTAGAAAGCATATTTAAAAGAAGAGACATCACTTTGCTGACAAAGGTCCATATAGTCAAAGCTATGGTTTATCCAGTAGTCACGCGTGGATGTGAGAGTTGGACCATAAAGAAGGCTGAGCACCAAAGAACAGATGCTTTCAAATTATGATGCTGGAGAAGACTCTTGGGTATCCCTTGAACAGCAAAGAGATCAACCAGTAAATACTAAAGGAAATCAACCCTGAATACCCATTGGAAGGACTGATGTTAAAGCTGAAGTTCTAATACTTTGGCCTCCTGATGCAAAGAGTCAACTCATTGCAAAAGACATTGATGCTGGGAAAGATTGAGGGCAGGAGGAGTAGGGGGTGGCAGAAGATGAGATGGTTGGATGGCATCACTGATTCAATGGACTAAAGTCTGAAAAACTATGGCAGAATGTGAAGGGCAAGGAATCTGCTGTGCTACAGTCCATGAGGTCACTAAAAGTGGAACATGACTTAGCAACTGAACAACAACAACAAGAAGCCTTCAGTCTCTTAAAGCCTGGGCCCAGAATCTGACACCAATTTTATTATATTTTATTGAGCAATTATTTAGAACCTATCTATGTTCAAGAGAAGGGGGATTTTGATTCCATCTTGCTATGGGGAAAATGAACATATGGGGAGGGAAGACATTGATGATGGCCATCTTCAAGGCCAGCTGCCATAATCTGTTCAGGGTAATCATTTTATTGTTAGTACCTAGCACTGTATCCAGCCTGGAATAGACACTCAAGGAATATTTGTTTAATAAGCAAATAAATGAGAATATTGAATATAGACTAGTTGAGTGAACTGTACAAGATCTGACATCAGGTAAGTGGAGGGGATGGGAAAAATAAGTGTTTTCACCTGAAACTTGGGACTTCCTTGCAGGTCCTGTGGTAAGACTTCATCTTCTAATGCAAGGAGTGTGGGTTTGATTCCTGGTTAAGGAGATAAGATCCCACATGCTGTGTTCAGTTCCTAAGTCATGTCTGACTTTTTGCAACCCCGTGAACTGCAGTGCTCCAGGTTTCCCTGTTCTTCACTATCTCCTGGAGTCTGCTCAAATTCATGTTCACTGAGTCAGTGATGCTATCTAACCATCTCATCCTCCGATGCCCCATTTTCCTCCTGCCCTCAGTCTTTCATAGCATCAGGGTCTTTTCCAATGAGTTGGCTCTTCGCATCAGGTGGCCAGAGTATTGGCACTTCAGCTTTAGTTTTAGTCCTTTCAATGAATATTCAGGATGAATTTCCTTTAGGATTGACTGGTTGGGGTCCAAGGGACTCTGAAGTATCTTCTCCAGCACCATAATTTGAAAGCATAAATTCTTTGGTGCTCAGACTTTTTTATGGCCCAACTTTACATCACTTTGTCAGCTCTGCTTTTTAATATGCTAAGTTTTTAATATATACAAAAGCAGAGACATTACCGACTAAGGTCCGTCTAGTCAAGGCTATGGTTTTTCCTGTGGTCATGTATGGATGTGAGAGTTGGACTGTGAAGAAGACTGAGCACTGAAGAATTGATGCTTTTGAACTGTTGTGTTGGAGAAGACTCTTGAGAGTCCCTTGGACTGCAAGGAGATCCAACCAGTCCATTCTGAAGATCAGCCAAAAGTTATGACCAACCTAGATAGTATATTCAAAAGCAGAGACATTACTTTGTCAACTAAGGTCCGTCTAGTCAAGGCTATGGGTTTTTCCTGTGGTCATGTATGGATGTGAGAGTTGGACTGTGAAGAAGGCTGAGCACTGAAGAATTGATGCTTTTGAACTGTGGTGTTGGAGAAGACTCTTGAGAGTCCCTTGGACTGCAAGGAGATCCAACCAGTCCATTCTGAAGATCAGCCCTGGGATTTCTTTGGAAGGAATGATGCCACAGCTGAAACTCCAGTACTTTGGCCACCTCATGTGAAGAGTTGACTCATTGGAAAAGACTCTGATGGTGGGAGGGATTGGGGCAGGAGGAGAAGGGGACGACTGAGGATGAGATGACTGGATGGCATCATGGACTCGATGGACTTGAGTCTGAATGAACTCCGGGAGATGGTGATGAACAGGGAGGCCTGGCATGCTGCGATTCATGGGGTCGCAAAGAGTCAGACATGACTGAGCGACTGAACTGAACTGAACTGAACTGATGGGTAGAGAAGAAAGTGCCAATGATCCTTACCCAATTTGTCAGAATGATCTTAGAAGTATTAACCTGTTTTTAAATAGAGAGATGGCAATTTCAACTTTATCACCATATGTATTAGTTTCCTATCACTACTGTAAAAATTGTGGCATAGATAATAAACAGAAATTTACTGTCTTTCAGTTCTGGAGGTCAGCAGTCCTAAAATCAATGTATTATCAGAATTGAGCTCCCTCCCGAGGTTCTAAGGGGAAGTCTGTTTCCTTGCTTCTTCCAGCTTCTTAGAGGCTTCCAGCATTCCCTTGGTTCATGGTCTTTTTCTCCGTCTTCAGATCTGCCTGTATATCATCTTCATCTCTCTGATTCTGACCTACTTTCATGTTCATAGCTCCTTCTCTGACTCTGATCCTCCTTTTTCCTTCTTATAAAGACTGTTGTAATTACATTGAGTCCACCAGGATAATTCAGGATAATCTCTTCATCTCAAGATCCTTCATCTCAAATGCAGAGTTCAATTTGCTATGTAAGGTGACAAATTCACAGGATCAGGATGTGGACATCTTGGGAAGGCCATTATTCTACCATACCAGGTTAATGAATTATCAAGTAAGAATTACAGATTTCTTTTGTGGGTTATTTTCATAGAACAAAATATCAATTTCTACGTCGAAGTCTTATCCCATTCTTTAAATAATACTTTTAAGGAAAGATTTGTATTAACAGAGAATAGAATTAGTTGGTAGAAGTAATGAATATTCATGTCTCCA
>SJYC01038596.1:0-10467 GCA_006408675.1 Madoqua kirkii
TTTTTTTTTTTTTTTGGTCTTATTCTTTTATAATATTTGAGCCAAAATCTGGTTTCTTTTAATCACAAATGTTTAAATAAAATATGTGAGCTGTATGAAAGTGAAAATGTTAGTGGCTCTGTTCTTCCAACTCTTTGTGTCCCCATGGACTGTAGCTCACCAGGCTCCTCTCTCCATGGGATCTTCCAGGTAAGAATACTGGAGCATGTTGCCATTTCCTTCTCCAGGGGATATTCTTGACCCAGGGATCAAAGCCAGGTCTCCTGCATTGCAGGCAGATTCTTTATCATCTGAGCCACCAGGAAAACCCTGTGAGTAGTATACTGACTTCAAAACAACCCAGTCCACTATAATTTGTTTACTTTCTAGCCCCCAGAGCTTAAGTTAAACACTAAAATAATACATTTCTGGGGCACTTGTGAACTTCTCCTTTATTCCACAATATTTCTTATGTGAACTTATTTTAAAAACAAACTGTGGTATCAATTAAGTTCTCAGTCTTCAAAGTTAGTGAAGTTTCCCATCACACAAATGAACATCATTTACCAGGAAAGTCAACTATTTTTAAGGTCTATTTTTCTTGAGCCAAAGGATGTGGTTTATATAGTGAAAGATAAATGAACACTAAATCTGAGGGGGGAGAAAGTAATTTTCTGATTTAGCTTATTATTTTTTGCTTTCTATCTGTACATCTTCATAAACTCTACCCCCATGAAAAAGACAAAAAGTTTAGGTGATATTTTATTATCCGGTGAATGATGCTAAAGCTGAAACTCCAGTGCTTTGGCCACCTCATGCAAAGAGTTGACTCACTGGAGAAGACTCTGATGTTGAGAGGGATTGGGGGCAGGAGGAGAAGAGGAACGACCGAGGATGAGATGGCTAGATGGCATCACTGACTCGATGGACTTGAGTCTGAGTGAACTCTGGGAGTTGGTGATGGACAGGGAGGCCTGGCATGCTTCAATTCATGGGGTCACAAAGAGTCGGACACGACTGAGCGACTGAACTGAACTGAAAGCCCTTAAGGGATGAACTTCCCTCCTGGCTCAGTAGTAAAGAAGCCATCTGTCAATGCAGGAGATTTAGGTTTGATCCCTGGGTCAGGAAGATCCCCTGGAGAAGGAAAGGGCAACCTACTCCAGTATTCTTATCTAGGAGATCCCATGAACAGAGGAGCCTGGTGGGCTACAGTCCGTGGGGTTGGAAGAGTCAGACACAACTGAAGCTACTAAACAACAACAAAGCCCTTAAAAGAGAAGAGACTATCATTTGTTTCTCTAACATACACAGCAGTTTTATTGAAATGACTTATCAGAAGGTGTTCAGAGTCCTAGGACTTTCTTATACATGAACATATTTTTTTCTGAGAATTTTCCTTTGTGAAGGACAACTATATTTAGTCCTCTCTTGCTATACTGTGTCAATTAGTGAGAAGTGGATTTGACTTCTGAATGACACATGACATGAGAACCATTATTTAAAGTCACTCCTACTTAGTGACTTTTCAGACAAGCCACTGATTTCCCAAGCTTTTTTCTAGAAAATTCAGAAATGAAAATTGACACGGAAAGCAAGACATAACAGTATCCAATTTTTTCTAGAAATAACACTATGTTCAATGGACAGAGCAAGAACGTTCTCTAGTTCAACAGTTTTTAAACTCCTTTACCCACAGAACCCTTTGTTCAAGTGAAGTTATACTAGAAGTGTTCAGATAAAAATATAGTGGATAAAAGCTTCTCTTGTAGAAATGGAGCCAGAAGGACCAGGGTCTCCGCTTCCTATATCAGATTACAAGGATAGGAGCTTCACAGAATATTGCTAGAAATCTCCTTATCTTCTTTTCTGTTTAATTCAGGAAGTAATTGATAAATACCAGGAACACGGAGAAAATAGGTACATAAGGGCTAAGAGGTAAAGGAAGAAAAAAGTGAATTTTTGAAGGGCTGGAGAGGAGATGGTTATGGCCATCCTCAGTATTTAGAAGATGGAACGTCAAAAAATAACCAATCTGTGGCCTCCCGGAAATACCAGGAGAGAGAGTAAAAAGATGAAGAGAAAAGGAAGGATGGCCCTTTTTATACAATGATTTAGAGTAGCAGTTAGTGTTTTTATGGCCCTAACATGGACTCATAGATGAAGCTCTAGAGTTTCCTGGGTCAAGTTTGAGGCAATTAGCTACATAGTGCAGGCAAGTTTATACTAAATGACTTAGAGATCTTCAGTTTCCCAAATAAGTAGATAAACAGAAGACTTCAGTCTCCAGTCTCATTAATCTAATACCTTCTGTGAGCACTCAGCATGCATACAAGGCCAAATAAAAGCATTCAAGATAAATAAATCAATAACAATTTATATCTTTTGATCTCTCCAAGGAGAAATGTTTATATGTGGAGAAAAAAATAAATAAAATGACATTTAAAGGAAGAAACATCCCTCCACACAAACCCACAGGACATTAAAAAAAAAAAAAGTGAGACACTAAGCCATTCAATACGTCTTTAGAGTCTTTACCAAAGGGCGGAATTATCTGTCGAAATGCCAAGGCCTATGAGGCAATGGGTCAGCTAAGTTTTTCTGCAGTCCTGCTCCCAAGAAAGCGCTTCAGTTTGTTGTCCTAGATAGTTTAATAGTTTAATGTATTAAAAAAAAAAAAAAGTGAGACACTAAGCCATTCAATACGTCTTTAGAGTCTTTACCAAAGGGCGGAATTATCTGTCGAAATGCCAAGGCCTATGAGGCAATGGGTCAGCTAAGTTTTTCTGCAGTCCTGCTCCCAAGAAAGCGCTTCAGTTTGTTGTCCTAGATAGTTTAATAGTTTAATGTATTAATTCTCATATCTCAGAACTTGCTGAGTCTGATATTGGACAAATAGCTAATTGGGAACAATTTTAATATCAAAATATTGCTAAGTGGTATTACAAACATTTTTGTGAGAACTGAACATGGGATATTTTACCCAACAGACACTGTGCCAACAGCTCCAACTTGACTAGTTCTTGGTGCGAGGGGCTGTCTCTCTCTGAGCTCCTATAGGATAGCATAGGCTCAATGGCTAAAAAAAAAAAAAAAAAAAAAAACTATTTCTCGTGGTTCTAGAGCTGAGAAGGCTAAGATCAAGGTACTTGCAGACTGGGTGTCTAGTAAGAATCACTTCCCGGCTTGCTGACGGCCCTCTATTTGCTTGCTGTTTCCTTATCTGGTGGTGAGAGAGAGACAGCCATCCTCCTTTTCTTGTAAATGCATTAATTCCATCACGGGGGCTGGACTCTCCATGACTTCTCCAAACCTAGTTACCTCCCAAAGGCTATACCTCCAAAGGCCATCACATTGGGGTTTAGGGCTTCAGCATAGGAATTTGGAGGGCCACACAAACTTTCAGACTTCAGCAGGGGCTCTTAATATTTTAGGGGTCATGCACCCTTTTGGAAGGCCAGTGAAGAGTATTCTTAAATGCATTTTTAAAAATGTATGGAATGTATTTCTAGGGAAAATATAAAAGCTCCAACAGACATGCCTGTGTATGTGTATGCACACGTATATCCTCACCTACATATATGACAGTAAACATTACTTGGGGGTAGAATTCTGCTTTAGGGATCAACTCTGCACCCTCTAAAAAGAAAAACAATAGTACAGTACATAGAACTATAAGAATACCAATTACATTAAAATACATTTATCAGAATATTTTTAAATAATTTTATTTATGTATTTTTGTTTAGGGAAAATATAAAAGCTCCAACAGACATGCCTGTGTATGTGTATGCACACGTATATCCTCACCTACATATATGACAGTAAACATTACTTGGGGGTAGAATTCTGCTTTAGGGATCAACTCTGCACCCTCTAAAAAGAAAAACAATAGTACAGTACATAGAACTATAAGAATACCAATTACATTAAAATACATTTATCAGAATATTTTTAAATAATTTTATTTATGTATTTTTGTCTGTGCCACATGTGGGCTTTCTCTAGTTGCAGCGCCGCGGGCTCCCTGTGGTGGATTCTCTTGTTGCTGAGCTATGTGGGCTCAACAGTTGCAGGCTATGTGGGCTCAGCAGTTGCAGTTCCTGGGCTCTAGAATACACTCTCAATAGTTTTGGTGCATGGGCTTAACTACTCCAGGGCATATGGGATCTTCCTGGACCAGGGATTGAATCTGTATCTCTTGCATTGGCAGGTGGATTCTTTACCCCTGAGCCACCAGGGAAGCCCCAGAATATTTAATTGATTTACAATGTTGTGTTCATTTCAGCTGTACAGCCAAGTGAATGTTATACATATATTTTATATATATATCCACTCTTTTTAAGATTCTTCTCCCATATAGGCCATTTCAGGGTACTGAGTATAGTTCTCTGTGCTATGTTGTAGATAACTACTGGTTAGTAGTTATCTATTTTATATATAGTAGTGTATTAGTTATGTATTTTATATATAGTAATGTGTATATGTCAACCCCAGTTTCCTACACTCCAATTAAAAATTTCTAATATTTTTTTAAATAAAATACTCAGAAGAAAAGAATATTTTTTAAAAATGAATTTGTGATATGGCAATATATGTCTTCTGTATTAGCACATTAAATAATAAGATCTAGTGGCAGGTCAAGTAACTATCATCATTTCAAAGTAGTGATGAGAATAGGAGATAGTTTGAGAGACCTACCAATAACTGTAATATGACATGAAAATACTTGTGATTTCTACTGATCACAAAATCATAGGTTCTACTAACTACTGGAGGTGCCTATGTTCATAATTGAAGGAAATGCTAACTGTCCAGTTGGAAGTGAGTGACTATAAAATTGCAGTTTTTTCCCATTCACACACTTAGCCACCCAGATTCGGAAGTCCACAAGGTTCTCTTTGATTTCAAAAGTTCTACCAGTTTTCTTTAGTTTTACTTGGGGCACAGAAGAGGTGACCATCTCAAAACAGCACAGACAAAACATCATGAATACATAAATACTACATGAGACATGATACATAATCTTGGTTCTAGAAACAAAATACCTCAACTCAAATTAAAGCTCTACCACAAAACAGTTGAGTGAGCTTGGGTAGTACCTGAACGTCTCTGAAACTCAGATTATTCACCTAAGATGTAATGATTCTGTAACACTTGCTTTACCTGAACATAAGGTTGCTGTGAAAAAATAAACAAGATATTGTATCTGAAAATACACTATAAATTATAATGTGTTCTATAAATCTGTTATCATGATAGATATTTAAATACAAAAGCCTGAAAAGTGGTTCCGAAAGTCACAATAATGGGACTTCCCTGGTGGTCCAGTGGCTAAGACTCCCAGCTCTCAATTGATGGAGCCCTGGTCCAT
Source organism: Madoqua kirkii (assembly GCA_006408675.1). Taxonomy (NCBI): domain Eukaryota; kingdom Metazoa; phylum Chordata; class Mammalia; order Artiodactyla; family Bovidae; genus Madoqua; species Madoqua kirkii. The sequence continues at coordinate 5,354 of SJYC01038596.1, forward strand.
CCCTGGTCAGGGAACTAGATCCCACATGCCACAACTAAGAGTTTGCTTATAGCAACTAAAGATCCTGCGTGCCACAGTTAAGACCCAGAACAATCAAGTAAATCAATAAAATCATTTTTTTTAAGAGCCAGTTAACTTTTTAAAATAGAGATGTAAGACTCAAGACATCGACAGAAGGATCTTGTAACAAATGATAAAAAGCCTGTCTTCTTTAGTGGTTTCAGGCTGTCCCTGTCACAGCTTCATCAATATTTGTGCTAATTCCTTTTGCCCTGTGCTGAAAGCAGACTCAATTCAATTAGAGGTCTCAAAACTGATGAAAATGGCAAGAAGTGGAAAATGGGATGCAATTACTGGCAAATGAATTTAAAAAATTTTTTTAATGAATGAACTGGAAAAAAAAATTAAAAAGCGTTCTCCTTTCCTCAGGGCTCACAAGGGGCAACAAGCCTGGATGAAGAATCATACCCTCAGAAACCCCTCCTTTTTTAGATCCTGCTCATGGCTGTTCAAATGGAGGACACCCATATCCCACCTCTGCCACCATGTCAAGGGGCTACCACTCCTGGGGTATGGGAAAGAGGGCTGTTGTCACCAGTATCAGACATTCAATTAATAGAAAGGGAAATCTGATCTCTACTGGAAAAGCAGAAAGCAGGCAGAAAGGGAGTGGGGGTGCTTCACAGGCCATTGTGCAACTAACCAACCAAAGCAAACTCCTACATGGGTCAGGCACCCTAGGATGTTCCAAGTGCTGTGTCCAGGAACCAAACGTGCATTGGCTCAATAAGTCACATAACAAATGTGTATCGAGGACCTATGGGCTAGGCGCTGTGCAAGGTTCCAACAGTGAGCACCCTGGTTCTCCTGGGGTCCTGGTCTACCAGAGTGTGAAGGTGCCCAAGAGTTCATCAGTATGATTAGCAAGAAAGCACAGAGAGGCCACACAGGCCATGACCAAGAGCTCCATTTCCCAAATGATGCTTTTGGTAGAAGGAGAGAAGGAGGAGAACTAAGGCTTATTGAGAACCTGCTCTGTACCTGGCAATCTACTGCAGGCACTTAACATTCGTTATCTCGCGACATCCTTAGGAAAGGGGAAGGAAACAGGTCTCTAAGTGAAGAAATGGTTGTTTGCCAGTTAGTACATACCTGGCCTTGGTTTTGAATCCAAGTCTGTCTAATTCTAACGTGTAGGATCTTTTTTGAGTCCATAATGTGTTGCTGACTCTGGGCTGACCTCTTGATCTTTCAGAATCAGTTTCCTTATCCGGACATAAAGCTCTCATGGATCATTTGAGAATACATACACAAGTACTCTGTAAACTGTAAAACACTAAGCACATGCTACTGCTGTTGTAATCACATGTCACCATTGTTAGTATTATCATATCATCTTCATAAATTTGGTATACAGTAAAACTGAGCTTACCAGAAATCCTGGGCACCTAGACAATTCTACAATAGATGGGCCAAGGCAAGAAAGATTATGTCACAGTAATGAGGGAAATAGTATATGCTGCTTTTTCCTGATAATCACTTTATTATTCAAGGAAATTGGGTCTTTTCTAATAAGGAAAATAATTTGCAAACCAAGTCTCATTTAATACAATATTTAGCTTCTAAGAAGTTATGGAAAGCAAAACAAAGTAATAAAATTAACAACATTCTAACTGTGATAAGGAAATCTCTTATTCAACAATAAAGTGAGATGTAAGCGTTACCTAAGGAGGCAGAATTTTCTGCAATTCTTGGGCTGAAGTTCTGTGAAAACAGACACTCAATATCTTCTCAACTGAAACTTGCTTTGATTTTGTTTCCCAGAAGATTTCACTGTGCTGGTGTTCACTGATGTGCATTTGCTTGAAATAAAATGGCTTATTTTGTAAATGTTTTAATATTGTTTTTTCCTGTTTACAAAAATAACACTTGCTCATTATGGGGAGGGAGGCAGGTAAATGTAGATGAAAATTAAAATACCAAAGACAACCATTACTAATACACTGTGTAAACTTTCTGGTCCATTTTTAAACTTTTCAATAAAGTCAATATTCTTTTCTGAACTCTGACTCCTTTTGGCAATCAGGCTTCCTTTAGCAGATTTAGCAGCACTGACTTTCTATATATGGGCATAAACATCTCTCCTAATGAAGGGAATTCGTTCCAGTGACCCAACCGTGCAGCAGTGTTTAATAATATAGGAGAGCCATGGATCTATTTTTTAAAGTTAATTTCACATCTAAAATTAAAACTAAAGGAATGTTGTATCAGAAAACACAAAGCATATCTGAGGACCTTGGGGAGAGGCAAGGGTGGATAGAGAGGTTCGCTAGTCCCATGGCTCCACCCCTGGGGCGTGGCTCCCCAGGGCGTGGCTCCCTGGGGCCAGCAGGTGGTGCTCTGGGTTCCCACCGCAGTCTGGACCTGGCTCCTCACCCACCCGATCCCAGCCTCACTGTGGGGCTGCGGAAAATAGGGGGAAAGCTATGCCCCTTTCCTTCTGACCTTGCTTATTCTCATTCTGCAACGTAAAACTGGTATTCGGATCTTCTTGATCCATTGATTTAAATAAAATGTGAATTCTGGAGACTCCAGTGTTCCACATTTTCTCACCAGTTTGCTAATACTGGCATTTCTTTTAAAGACCAGGGCTGAGTCTTCAAGAAAGGATATAACAAGATTAAATTCCTGTAGTCTGGCTGAGGTAATACTGTGACATAATTTGCTTTAATCACAGCTAATCAGGTGAAGTGTGAAGCCATTTCCGATGAGGGCTGATTAACCTGGGCAGGAAGAGAGTTGGCGTGAGGACATTCATGAAGAAGACATGATATTTCCTAGAATAAACTCTGTTTACTTTCCATTGACTGGGAGCAGATAAAGGTCAGGAGGAACTATTTTTGTCATTGGGTTGCAAACATGGGCAATACCACACACACAGCTTTGAGGGTGTGTATGTGACATTGTCGGCTGACACACAGGACTTCCCTTCATTCATCAAGAACCCAAGATCCTGGGGCTGCCAGTGATTTTTAAAAATTATCAAGGGGCTTGGGTTATTGTGGTTTAGTCACCAAGTCGTGTCCGACTCTTTTGTAACATCATGGACTATAGCCCGCCAGGCTTCTCTGTCTATGGGATTTCCCAGGCAAGGGGACTAGAGAAGGTTGCCATTTCCTTCTCCAAGGGATCTTCCCAACCCAGGGATCCAGTCCACATTTCCTGAATCTCCTGCATTGGCAGGTGGATTCTTTACCACTGTACCACCTTCAGGTAGGGATAAGTTAGGAGGATAGGATTAACACATACTCACTACTATGTGTGGATAGCCAACAAGGACCTACTGTATAGCACAAGGACCTCTACTCAATATTATGTAATAATTATAAAGGAAAAAGAATATATATGAATATATATACATATATATAAGTGAATCATACCTGAAATTTATACAATATTATAAATCAACTATACTTCAAAAAAAATTTTTTTTAAACCAAATAATTTTAAATAAAAAATAAATTGATAAAATGGGGATTTTTAAAAAGTCATCTAGCTTTCAAAAGCAAACAGCAAATTCTCAAAAGATAAAATAAATTACTAAAGACCAAATCTCTAATTAGTAACTAGAATGCAGTTTCACAGTCTTGATTTTACTTTGCTTATAGTCTCTCTTGCTAATTTCAGTCCTGAGCCTTCACACATACTCTAAATAGGATTTACCTACATAAAATGGGCTTCTCTGGTGGTTCGATTGGTAAAGAATCTGCCTGCAATGCAGAAGACGTGGGTTTGATCCCTAGGTTAGGAAGATCCCTTGGAGAAGGGAATGGCTACCCACTCCAGTATTCCTGCCTGGAGAATTCCATGGACAGGGGAGCCTGGTAGGTTACAGTCCTTGGGGCCACAGAGAGTTGAATATGACTGAGTGACTATTTTTCTTTTTTCTAAAGTAGCTGACCTACATCTGTTTTTACTCAAGATTTTGTTGCCCACTATTTTCTTTACAACAGAAAATAATTAATGGTGGATATAAAAGAGTGACTTTGATGGCTAACTTTATGTCAACCTGATTGGGCTATAGGGTGCCCTGATATTTGGTCAAACATTATTCTGGGGGTTTCTGTGGGAGGGCTGTGGATGAGATGAACATTTAGACCAATAGGCCAAATAGAATACATGGTCCTCCCCCATGTGGGTGTCCCTAGTGTGGGTGGGCCTTACCCAATCAGTTGAAGGCCTGAATAGCCCAAAAAGGCCAACCATACTCCCAGTAAGAAAAGAATCCCTGTCTGGAGCCTTTTAGTGGGGACATTGCCTTTTTTGCTGCCTGTAGACTTCAACTTAAACATCGGCCTGTCTGGGTCTCCAGCCTGTCAGCCCTCAGACTAGAAAACTACACCATTGGCTCTCCTAGGCCTCTCCATTGTCAACTCACCCTGAAGACCTGGGGATTCATCAGCCTGCATAAACGTGTGAGCTGATTCCTTATAATAAACACACAAATAATCTGTTTCTCTGGGAAATCCTAAAAAGGGAGCTTTCCTAATATCTAGATGTTGTGTTTCTCTGGTGCCTCAAAACATGCTTTCTAGGTAATTGTTTTGCCCAGCTTCCATAGAAACCATCTGGTACCACCACACCATAGTTGAGATACATTAATGGACAAAGAAGCAGAATAAATACGAACTTTCAAATGTCACTCCTAACATGAGTACTATATTTTGGCTGCCTTCTGTTGATTAGCTGGGAAATGTGGAGATTAAGTTTCTGGACTGGTAAAAAAATGCTATTATTAGATCAAAAGTCCTCTGGGAAAGCTGGTCATCTTGCGGGGAGCTGGCCAGGGAAACAGAAAAGAAAAATTTGACTAAAAACTAGCGATAATTAGCATTTATTTGGTGCCTACTGTATGTCACGTGCTTTGCAATCATTCGTACATCCAACAGGTATTACTGAGCACTTTTTAAACAACTTTTTAACGTTTTCAACGTCTTAATTTTTGGCTGCCCTGGGTCTTCTCTGCTGCACGGGCTCTCTCTAGTTGAGGCAGGGTGGGAGCCGCCGCTCATTTAGTGCTCGGCTTCTCGTGGTGGTGGCTTCTTTTGTTGCAG
>SJYC01038599.1:0-18013 GCA_006408675.1 Madoqua kirkii
CTAGTTGGGGGGGGCGGGGGGGGCGGGGGCTAAAGGCTCAGGCTTCCGGCGCGTACCCCCATGCTGACAGATGGCATGGACTTGGCCAGAGTCCCAGGACCTTGGTCACCTAGCGAACTTCCCCTGACTCTGTGCTATGTCGACATCTCAGACATCCAGGGACACGGGCCTCACTTGTGAGTCATTCTGCTAGAAGCTCCCTCTATGTGTGTTTTCTGAATGAATGTTCATGGAACGATTTCCCCTAAGCCAAAGTAAGACAGTTGAGCACTTTGTCACACCGTTACCGTGGATTGTATCAACATAGAAAGTGTGCTTTATAATTTAGTCCTAATGAAGTTTTTGACTCATAAATCAATGAACCTGTTACAGATTGAATAATAATATTTGCTTCCTGAAAGCATCTATGATATCAACAAGGTCGCAGTTTACTGTCATTTTTAATAGGGGGGAAAAAAAAACTTACTCAAGGGGCATTTAACATATTTTGACAAGGTGACCCACAATTATCCATTAACATTGTATTTGTCTAAGCCCTACTGCATTGATATGCAGGGACCATGTAATAGTTCATTGATGTCCCGCTTGGGGGTGGAAAATAAGGCAAGTGGGACCTTTCCAAGGTCTTTCACAGCCAGAATGCATCTTGCTATTGCTGTATTGATTAAACATTTGGATGGTTAATCAGCACAGCTCAGCCCTTTTAACCTGCCGTATACAGTATATTTAAAAAAAGAAAAAGAAAGAAATGTCTGGAAGAGTAAGGATATATTTTTCTTATTTTCAAATGCAACAGAAAAAGCCTATCTTTACAGACAATAGGACTATGATAAAATATTATCGTGTTCAGTGTGGTCTTGAATTTTAAAGACATGTAGTCTTTTCTGCAATGTTCTCGCTTGATTTCATTTCTCAACATTTTGAGTGAATGAAACAGTCAGCTCTTTGCCAGCACCAAGTTACAGCCTTTACAATCATCTCTGTTCAGCCCATGCTCAATTTCTTCTTCAGAGAGGATATTCCCGAAATTCAAATCAAGCCAGCAGGGAGTTTCCCTTGTGAACTTGCAGCTTCATTTCTGCCCCCTCGGTTTGCCTGCCCATCACATGCATCAGTGTTCTGATGCCCCTTCCCTGATATTCAGTCTCATCATATCCATGCCTCATTTCCTCTATTAACTACATCAAGATACCTGTATTCATTTTTCTATGTATAAAACCTCAGCTTTCCTTCTCTGTATTTCCTCTGCTAAATCTTTTGCCCCCAACTGTTTTTTTAAATCTATATAATTAAATAATTATATCCTCCTTTAAAAGAGGACCTATCATTCCCATCATTCTTTCCCTCATCTTCCTACCAACCGGTAAGGCAAAAGGTTATCTCACTTCACATTCTGCCATGTAGACTTCTTCTGGATTTCAAGTGATACCCGCAAATCAACATACTTAATAATTCATGTTCAATCATGGTTAATTTATTCTAACTTGCTTTACCCATTTAACTTTGCAGAAAGTTTCTAAATTTTAAAAAACTTTACATAAAGTTCCATTTTACTTAAACTAGTTTTTTCCCAAAGTTGTTTGATCATAATCACCAACTACTATCATAACTACTTGATCATGATATCTAAGAATAGGACCTAGAAATGTGTAGTTTAACAAACACCTTTTAGAAGGTTCTTAGGATCAGAAAAGTTTGAGATCCACTCTTTATTCATTTGTTCCATAGGCCACATATGCCTCAGCTGATATTTTAAGAATTTAACTTAGAAATGCATCTGCAATAAGATCTTTATCTGTTTAAGTAGTTACTGAGCATTTCTGATGAACAGTCATTTACATATATAACTTTCTTCACCTTGCTGCTGAGTTCATTCTGATTTTTGTTTTTTTGTGGTCAAGAGGTACATGATCATGTATGTGTGGTTAAATTGCATAGATTATAATGTCTATTTTGAGAGAAGACTCCCTAACCTACAGAAACTGAGATTAAAAGTGTTCTGTTAAGTACTGTTTGCAGTAATGTTACTACACAGCAACAGGCAAGTAATGCATAATGTTTTTATTTTACAGTCATCGTTATTTTGAATCCATACCCTTTGCACTTTGGGAATTCTGATTTAATTGCATTACGATCAAGAGCTACCATTCCAATTTACCATCATCTATGCATTTACACTACGTGGAGAAGGAAATGGCAACCCACTTCAGTATTCTTGCCTGGAGAATCCCAGGGACGGGGGAGCCTGGTTGGCTGCCATCTATGGGGTCACACAGAGTCGGACACGATTGAAGCGACTTAGCAGCCGCAGCCGACGTGTACCATACGAAGTATGTATTTTAAACACTTTTGCAATAAAAATAGCATCCTTATGTATTTCTCACCCAAGTTTACTCCTAAAAGAAACAAACTTCATCATTCATAAGCTGGAACAATGCAGATTATTTTGCTTTCAGAGACTTAAATTAAATGAAATAAAGCAGACTTCCTATTTATCATCAAGGAAAATAGGTTTTACTGTATACAAAAATTACAGATCTATAGATCTGCAGATCTATACAGTTGGTCTATCTTACTTTTAGGGTGCTTTTCCTATAATTTTTTCAAGTTCAATAGCAGCCTCTATGTGCAGGCTATGTGTGTCCACTGTGACCAGCGGGTATGTATGTCTGTAAAGCACTGCTTACAGATGAATCTTCAGGGAGCAACACAGGCACGAACCAAAGCTATTGATACAGCCAGGAAAAAAAATACTGTCATCCTCTGTGGGGCACCTTCAGCAGCCACACCGAAGTGGGGCTGCAAGGAGTGCAGAGAGATAACAAAAAATGCACGCAGTGCAGCAAACTCGTGATCACAGAGGACAGGTTCCTCAGCTTGCTAAAAATACAGATCCCGTTGTGTGGTGATTATCTCCCTAAAGGTTTCGAGTAAGATGAGAATCTTTCTCAAAAATAGGTCACTATTAACTGGAAAATATGATTCTAGTCTTCAAAAAAAAGACTAGAAAATTAGTGATGGGCATTAATTTCTTATTATTTATGAAAGCACTTTGGGAACTGGGCCCATTGGGTCTTATTTCCTTTATATGGAAACAGACACCATTATTCAATCTTGTCCTATCTTTTTATTAATAGGTATAAAACATCCCCCAGAGAGTTCCAGAGCTATAGCAGAAACCAGGAGCAATATAATAATTCTACACCTGCAGGCTCTTGCCAACCTTGGAGTCCTCCAAACCACCGGAAGCAAAGCAAGACTCTTGATAGGATGGTTCCGACTCACGAAGGGACAAAATGACAGTATTACTTGAGCAGTGACCCCTGGGCACAGATCTTAACACAGTAGCTCGCATTCTTTCTTTTAGAGTTTCCATATTTTGTGTTTAGAATGCCTGCTATAAGTACATCCTTTAAGATGTATATCTCGATGGAATGATAATATTATCCTAAACTGAGCTTCTTCACAGAAATCATTTTTTAGACTCCTATCTACTAGGGTGAAAGTGTGGGTCAACAGAAGACAGTGGCTTATTGCACAAAGAAAAGAAAAACTAAACCATAATAACAATAAAGAAAAGTCACAGAAATTACAAGAGAAAAATCATAAGGGAATACTCTGGACTAGCCCAGGAGATAACAAAAGATGTTATTCATACTTAACCTTAAGACTTTTTGCCAAGGTCAATCCTTTGAAGAAACTGGATTCTTTTTGAGGGTTGGTCACAGATAACAACTCTGATGCTGATTTTAAAATCTATTGCACTCACAATATAACCTAACGGATGACCAAAATTTGTGGGTAAAAACTTATAAAGCATATAAAGATCAAAATAGAGCAATTCTCACTTAGCTATGTTAGTAGTTGAAAAGGTTTGGATCCCAAATTTTGTGCCAGATAAATGAGCTGATCTTATCTACTACATAATGAATCTTCCCTGATGATGAATTAGGGCAAGATAAGCAGGCAGCCAACAGTCTACAACACTGATCATATAAGGAGATAAAGGAGATAATTTTACTGAACTACCACGGGTCATTCAAGAAGATAAGAAGCTGAACCTGTCTCCCAAGGTTACTATTTGAAATGTTAAGGATATCAGTCAAACTTCTCCCTTTCAACCAGAAAGAGTATAAACTAATAAGTCAATAGGTGATAGTACCATGGAAGGAGAAAGAGAAGAGACTGAAAAAAGGATGAAAGAGTAGAATGGAAATAATTTAGGAGAAACTCAAATTTTAAGGCACTTTCAAATGTTAAGATGTTATAGTATTAGTGGCTCAGTGATGTCCAACTCTCTGCGATACCATGAACTGCAGCCAGCCAGGCTCCTCTCCTCTGTCCATGGGATTCTCCAGGCAAGAATGCTGGAGTGGATTGCCATTTCCTTCTCCAAGGGATCTTCCCAACCCAGGGGTCGAATCTGAGTCTCCTGCATTGCAGGCAGATTCTTTTAACATCTGAACCGCCAGAGAAACCACTGAGTTAAGAAATTAAGATATTACTGGGCAGTTATTATGTAGATTGTATGCCACATGATACAACCACAAAGGGCACAAACCTTGATGAGATATCATTGTTTCATGAATGTTTCATTCTGGTCTGCAACTCCAAATTCTAGAATTTTGACCTAAATTATCATTTATGTCCACCTGACTGAGAGTCAGACACCGAGCGACTTCACTTTCACTTTTCACTTTCCTGCATTGGAGAAGGAAATGGCAACCCACTCCAGTGTTCTTGCCTAGAGAATCTCAGGGACGGGGGAGCCTGGTGGGCTGCCGTCTATGGGGTCGCACAGAGACACGAATGAAGCGACTTAGCAGCAGCAGCAGCAGATCATAATGACAATGAAATGTGAATTTTTTAATGATTTTTAATAGGTTGGTTAAGAATGACAAATAAAATTCGACGAAATAAATACTCTGTGCTTAGCTAAAGGGTTTCCATAACATAACTATGTAAGAAGACCACAAATAATATAGATTATTATTCTATTGTTTTTTATTTGCATTAATTAAGGAAGTAAAAATCTTGACTATATATCTCCATGGAGGTTTTGTCCAAAGACTTGCCTGATTTCACCCTCCTGTTTCATTTCCTTCACTAACAGTTGTCAATATACCCATATGTGTGGCTGTAAATCCACATCATTCCACACTGTCTTGTGTTGGAATATTGACACTCTGTGGTCTCAATCTCCATGTATAAGCCAAGCTAGGGTGAAGGTGAAGAAGTCTAATGCCAGTATTTAGGAGCTGAATAAAATGAGAGGAAATGCCTAAGCTGAAAATCAGGAAAAGAAAAGTGAAATGTTGTACTCAGGTGAGAGCAGGGCAGCACACATGTAAATAAATCTAAGTTGCTTAAACTCAAGAAGAAGACATCTAGAAGCACACGAGGAGGGCAGGAGCTTTGTAGGAAGTACTGAATATTGCCTCCAGGAGTTTTCTGTCCCTGGCCCCTGGCGTGAGAGAGACATGGTTTAGCCCAGAAGTTTACAAACTGGCTAAGCATTAGAATCAGCTGGGGAACTTTTAAAATCCCCATTCCCAGGTATCACCCAAGACTCCTATGTCATAATCTCTGGGATTTGGGACACAGGCAGACAGTCTTTCTAAAAGTAGCTAAGGCAGTTTCAATGTGTATCCAATTGTTGAGAAATATTGTTATAAGGACATATACAAAGTGGATTTTTTTTCCTTTCTTGGGAATTAAAAAGCCATAGAGAAAATCCCAAGTCTTTGCGCCATTGCTATAAGCTCTCAAGTCTTTGCGCCATTGTTGTAGCTCGCGCACTGAACAGTCTCCAACATCCGGGTTTTCATGGCTGAAAATCCCAAGTCTTTGCGCCATCGTTGTAAACTTGCGCACTGAACAGTCTCCAACATCCGGGTTTTCATGGCTGAAAATCTCAAGTCTTTGCGCCATTGCTGTAAGCTCACACATTGAACAGTCTCCAACATCCGGGTTTTCATGGCTGAAAATCTCAAGTCTTTGCGCCATTGCTGTAAGCTCGCGCATTGAACAGTCTCCAACATCCGGGTTTTCATGGCTGAAAATCTCAAGTCTCTGCGCCATTGTTGTAGCTCGCGCACTGAACGGTCTCCAACATCCGGGTTTTCATGGCTCCTCTGCTATTACTCTCAGTCTGCTACTTGAACTTGGAGATGTTTACTCCCCTCCAAAGCACACTCGTCCATGCCTGCCTGTCTCTGTTGTCTAAGAACAGTGTCTTGCTCTTTTTCACTTTGCACATTTTTCTGCAGCATCAGAAAGAATAAGATATGCAAGCCAATGCTTTGGTGAAACAGTACATGTTAGTTGCATGTTATTCCTCCGGAGAATCTCAGAGTGAGCCTCAGTTATGGCCCAAAGGTTACTTTCCGCACTGACCAGTCAAACATCCCCCTGGCAGCACTAACCAGTATTAGTTTGGTGAATCTTTTCAACAGCATAATATAAATGTAAACAGTAACAAAATTACATGTAATCAAATGGTCTGTAAGTGGCATAAATCATATGAATAAGTCCTGAATGAAATGAAACTCGAAGAATGATCAGAAGGAAATCAATTAGGAAGGGAGAATCACAAACTGCATCCGAAGTAAACAATAAGCCTGCATCTTTTGACAAAGCAAGAGTCGCTGGCAATGAACTATAAACAGGCCACACTTTGATCTCAATTTCCATTGCTCAGAAACCATAGGCATTCACTTTTCCAATTATCATGATAGTTCTTAGTTTTTGTTTTTATTGAACAGTTTCTGGTCTGTTTACATTGTTCTTAAATTAAACCATGGAGCATCAAACTACTTCCTAATCCTATGTATGATGTCGTTTACATATGCCAATATCGTACATGATCCTTTCCAGCAGAACCTGTATTTACTGGGTTAGTTGTGTTTGGCACATTTCATATTTGACCTCCCATGTCATTTTCCTCTTATTTTGCCCATTGTTCAAACCTCATTTGTTAAGCTATCTAATCCAGGTAAACCTGGTCATTAATGGCTCCTCCCCTGATTTTTCAAGGTCATCCTGAATTATAAGTAGATCTTCCAAGGTTCTTGTTACCTCTCCCAACTTAGAGTCTTCCATGAAACTTTATGATCATGTTCCATATATTATCATCCAAGTGACTGATAAAATGTTAAATATTACCACCCTGGACAGACCCTGCAGAACATCATTTGATGTGTCCTTTTAGGTTGCCTCTGAAACATTAATAACTTCTCATTGAATATGATCCTTGAACCAGTCTGTACCCAACTAAGAGCAGAGCTGTATTTCCCTAGATTGATAGCGCTATTTTAAATCTATATGCTACAATCTGAGGAAGGAATTTTTTTGTACTCTTCTCTCTCACGGAGATAGAAAAGATTTTTTAATTTTAGCAGCTTAAAACTGACCGGTCAACATATGCCAAACAATAACCCAGGATAATTTAGCACTGTTCATAAATGTGATATTTTCAAAAAGCCATAAAAAGAACTCCCCATTAATAACTCGGACTATAAAGGTTCATCACGGGCTACAATTCTCACCTCTTTGAACTTAATGACAACTCAAGTCAATGCCTTCCTCTTTTCCTTTGTTGCAGCTGCTAGTGGGGTGGGAAAGACTGTTGGAAAGAACTGTTACCCAGGCTCCAAGAAGTCCAGACAAGGTCTCCAGAGACCCTCTATTTTCCCTCCAGATCCTTTTACTGACATTAATGATGAAGCAGCTTTGTCTGTGTCTCTGCCTTGGTTAGCTGTGCCTTAGTGACAGGGCCGCTCCAGATGCATAAGATAGCAGCTGATGCCATCCTGCGAATGTCTAACACTTACTCTAGGTAGGTGACACTTCTTAATATTCAATCCTGTCTTCACAGCGTCGACTTGCCCCACCACACCCGGGTGTTCTTTTCCATCACTGTTATTAGGGTTGTTGATATTTTTGCTTGTGAGTTCTCTAAAGGGCATATTTTTTTAAAATATAATTATTTATAACCTTTAACGCCAGGAGGGCAGTATAGTATGCCTGGAAGAATATGCTTCACAGAGTTATTGTTCAGAAATGGTAATTAATTTTGCAGTCAAGAGTAGTGTGACACACTGTCTCTGACTAGACGTCCACCGTGGCTTCCTGCCAGTCCTTTGTAAGAATATTAATTGACGTCCAGCACTAAGCAGCCCCTTTGCTGTGATTTTGAATGAAACAACATGCTTCAGATTAAATAAATGCATTCTAAACTTGCCTATTCAATATCAGACTGTATCTTCATGTCATCAAAATATAGTTCATGTCTTTATTTTTCCTTCTTTTTCCTCCCAGCTTAATTGAGATATAATTGGCAAATAAAAATTGTATTTTTAAAGGTATAAATGTGTCTTTTGCTATTTGTCCGCCTTTTTGTTCCCTCTCTCACATGCCTGACATTTAACATGCTTCTATTATTTGCCTTCTCTTAATTTTAACTCACTGCTTTTCTTCTCACTTCTTATAATATTTGGCTGTAGGGAACCTTCTTCAACAAATACTCTGCGCCTCTAACAGTCCTGAATGATTTATTCTTAGATTACTGCTTTTCATCTTCCCTAGGTTTCCCAGCTCAGCAATCTTGGTTAAATCACGGATGACGTGCTCATTAACAGGCCAAGGATGGAAGATTAGGTGGAATGAACAGCATTTTTAAAAAATCAAAATTCAAAATTCAAAATGACCTTGACAGTTTAGGAAACTGGGCACATAAACAGTTAATTTCATGGGAGAAAATACATGCTCATTCACACTAAAGGGACGAATACTGAATAGAGTAATGGTTAGCTACCATGGGTGTGGAGTGGGGTGGAAGAGGACCAACTTTTATGCAGCCAATAGCTAGAATGTTATCAATATGTTTTCATCATTTCATTATGAAAAACCCAAGATACCAGGATGTAGAAATTAGAACATCATATGGCCATGTGAAAAAAGTACAGTCTCCAACTTATTAGATTTATTAAGATTTTTTTTAAAGAAAAATTAGAGACACGCAGCTTATGTGATAAGATTGCTAGTGAAAAAAAAACCCAGAAATATAGAGCTTAAAATGAATTTTCAGAAGTACAGGTATATATACTCTTCCGTGTTCACCCAAAACTCAGGTTATGGAGTTCTTATATTCATTTCTTGTTTTAAAGCAACACAACAGTCCTTTGCAATCTATATGTTTCTTTTGGAGAAAGTTTTTATGAATTATTTTATTATTATATCACCTGACTATATTATAATATTCACATGACTCATATGATTTTAGATCTGGCTTTGAGTACCTTCCTTATTTTTTTTTTTTTCCTGGAAGCTTTTTTTATTTAAAATCTTATAGGAACTCTGTATCTAAAGGGAAAAAACAGAGCAAAGCCAGCATCGGCCTTCTTCCCCGGGAGGCAAACTCTAACCCAAATTGAGGTCAGGAATAAAGGTGGCCTTCCTAGGGTCAGCACTTGGTGCCCCTAACACTCCCTGAACCCAAGGTCTCTAGTCCACCAGTTTAGGGCACTTACCACTGAACTACACTGCTTCCTGAAAAACAGGTCCTATTTTGAGCCATTCTTGATTATCACAGATTTGTTTTACTCCCTGTTTTTACAGTCTTTTAAATGTCTTTTCTTATGTTCTCTCACTTAGTTCCCAAAAGTCATTTGTTACATAACAGATGCACATGTGTTCCTGTTTATAGATATTCTACAGTAAGTGGAGGAAATATGGGGAAGTGATGGGGGAGAGGTGACTAGGACCTTCAGACCCTTGAGCTGGAAATGTTGGGAGTACACCCTATGTCTGAGGCAGAGGTCACAAGAGGCAGCATCCCATTTGGGTTGCTGAATCTGGTCTTGTACCGTTGGAATCCATCCAACCTGTTTTCCCCTCTATTTTCAGTCTATTCAAAATTAGGATGCTTTGGGGAGGATCACCTGGGGAGCACCAGTAGGGCACCAAGTATAACTCTGTGATGATATTACAGTAAGCAAGAAACTTAAAATCAAATTCATTACCAGGGAATTGAATCCAGGGAACATGACTTCATTAAAAAGTATGACTTTATAAATAACTACACATAAACAGACGGCTTTGCCTTGGAGACTAATACATTTCAAAATTATTATCTACTTAAAATATTTTACCTAAAAGAATTCACAATTAGCTTTCAATATTTAAACAGTACATTAGAAATGGAATGTTTATAAATATCAGAAATAAAAGCCACCTCATTACAGTATAAACATATGCTAACACACCACATATTGGCTTTTGAATTTAATACTGATATGGTTTATATCTTTGTTTCTTTTTTTCTTAATTGACATTAGGGTTTAGATAACAACAAATATAAATATATGAAATGTAAAATTAGAAGATGGTACATTTAAACATTTGTCTTTTAGAGAGCGCTGTTAAACTTAACTTTTATTAACTCGAGGACTCAGAAAAATATGGTGATGCCAGTGAACCTTGGAAAATCTTTTATTTTATCACCTTTAATGCATGTTTAATATTTAACATTTATCTTATTACAGACAGGAATTGTGAAATGCTTGTGCTTTCTCTAAACAGTTTTAAAGTTCAATGCACAGTCACAATTCAGAGGGGAGATTTCACACGTTTATGGAAAATAAGCCATTTTTGCAGTAAAGTTGCAAAGTGTGAAAGAATTCTTGTTTTATCTGCCTTACTTATCATGTTTATGAGTTATTTTGCCTGGAAGTAAATTGACAAGTTGTCAATGAACAATAGACAGTGCCCCAGCTAGGCTTTTCACAGCTTCAGATGCCTTTGGGCAAAAGGGCTAAATCTGCAGTTGCAATCTAGCATATGGAGCACTGAAAAAAGTGGCAACAGGGTGAGAGACATTCTCTGCAAAATGCATGCGGTTGCCGTTCTCTAACCAATCTGCTTGGACCACTGTACATTATGAATTCAGGCTCCATCCTGTCCAGGAACAGGACTGCTTGCCTCTTATGGAACCTCTTGTTTCCATTTTATCCCCAGTACGCTCTGGTCCATTTTGTCACTTTAAACCATCTTATTCCTCCAAACAACTATTATCAAATATTCACCTTTTACAACAAAAAGCTATTTCCTCGTTGTAGATGACTCTCTATGGGAAACTTCTCATACACTCTTACAGGAAGGAAAATAATCTCAGAGTCCCTCTTCTCCGTGGTTCAGGGTGTACCTTGCCTTCCACCTCCAGCTACGCATATTAGAGTCACCTTGTTGTAACATTTCATGTGTTTTTTCTCCCATCTCCCTTTTCCACAATGCTATTTTGAGCTGATTTCATGATAACTCATACTGCTGAATAACTTACTAGAGAGCTAAGTGGTCTTTCAATAGATGGCACTCTTTGTTCTGAATCAGCCCAAATTTGTTGTGCCACTTCAAAGGAAGTTGTTTGGGAGCTCCATGCCTCCAGGTATACCATTCTCTACCTCATAATTAGGGGTGTGTGTGTGTGTGCATGCTCAGGTGGTCAGCTGTGTCCAACTCTTTGCAACCCCATGGACTGTAGCCTTGCCAGCCTCCTCTGTCCATGGGATTTCCCAGGCAAGAATACTGGAGTGGGTTGCCATGCCCTCCTCTAGGGAATCTTCCTAACCCAACAATCAAATTCACATATCCTACACTGACAGGAAGATTCTTTACCACCAAGCCCCTGGGAAGCCCTCAATTAGGGGTCTAGTTTCAGGTAAAAGGTAGGGCTGGGATTTCTACCCCCAAGATAAAAGGGAAGATTACAAAAGATACAGCCTCATCAGTAAAACTTTATTAGGTAAAAAAGCTGAGCTTTGAATACAAGGAATGCCAAGATATAGGCCAATGGTGAATGGTGAATGGTGGATAGAATCACAGAGACAGGAGTCTGAATGTGGAGAAAGGATCAGAGACGTGCCTGTCAGGAAGAAGCAGCTAGTAGGTAAGGAACTTACTGAGTTCAAAGAGAGTGTTTTGACACTGTCACAGGAGAGCTAGATTATAGATTTGTGGAGTAGCTGGAGAACCATCCTCTGAGTGGATTATTTCAGTAATAATAACTATTTGTTAATAATGTTAATGACAGTATTACCAAAGCCCTCAGTTCACTCTCTCTCTTCCTGTGAGTGAAAGTGAAGTCGCTCAGCCGTGTCCGACTCCTTGCGACCCCATGGACTGCAGCCCACCAGGCTCCTCCATCCATGGGATTTTCCAGGCAAGAGTACTGGAGTGGGGTGCCATTGCCTTCTCCAGGGGATTTTCCTGACCCAAGGCTCGAACCCAGGTCTCCTGCACTGCAGGCAGATGCTTTACCTTCTGAGCCATCAAGGAAGCCTCCTCTACAAGTAAATTATGGTGGCAAAGAACACCTTCATGGAGTCAGAGAAACATGGGTTCAGAGTCTGACTTTACTTTGGAAAAGCTGCTATACCTCATTTCATTCACCTGTAAATTGGACTCAACGTGTAACACATATTCTGTCTGAGAAAAAAATATCTATATCTGTGGCTCAGACACTCAGTTGTGTCCTACTCTTTGTGACCTTACGGACTATAGCCCGCCAGGCTCCTCTGTTCATGAGATTCTCCAGGCAAGAATACTGGAGTGGTTGCCATTCCCTCCTCCAGGGGATACTGCTGATTTAATGGGGTAATGCAGATAGATTTTCTTCAGATGAATTTCTTTCTCCCCAGATCCTCTTATTCTTCTGCTACAAACCTCATGCAAAACCCTAATCAGGTTTTAAGGCCTCTGTCCTTTTTTGTCAGCTCCTGCTCACAGGCTGCTGATAGTACTTGGAATTATAATATTATAATTATATGCTATTATAATTATACTTATAATAGTCTATAATTTTATACTTCTAAAGTAGTATAATTCCAAGTATTATAATTATAATAGCATAATATACTATTATATAACAGTATATTATATAATATCACTGGATAATACATGTTATAATATTTTATTATTATATGCTATTAATCTTTTAAATTTAGGAACTCCCACTAATTATGCAACACTATCCACAGTGACTGTATCTTTGACTTCCTTTCCAGTCCTCACACCAGCTGATATAACTCTTTCCCCTTCTCTTCAGACTTCCCCTGCCCAATTTTCTTTAAGAAGATGGTTATGCCTCTTCTCTTTCAGATGAGAGTTCAGTGAGCATAAAGTACCTCAAAGTCTGATCCACCCCCATCTCAGCATACAGCTGTTGCCCAGTATCCATGGGAGATTGGTTCCAGGAGCTGCCTTGACACCGAAATCCAATCCATAAATTCTCAAGTCCCATAGTCTGCGGGACTATTGGAAAAAATCCACACATAAGTGGACCTGTAAAGTTCAAACATGTGTTGTTCAAGGTCAACTGTATATCTGTAATTTTTCACTTTCCTTGTTGCATTTTTCAGAAGTAGCACCCTAATCCTCTCAAGGCTAACTCTTCTACCTGTTATTTACATTATTCCCTGTCTATGCAGAGTTGCTAAGTAGAACTCACAAAAATTATAATACACAAAATAGGTAAAGCCTTGTCTTATCTCTTCTGGAACTTAAACTACTCAGCCTTTGTTTCCAACATCTACCATTTGCCAGTTTTCCCAACAGTTTGTAGAAACAGAAGAAATTATATTTTATTCCTTCCCCTTATCTTTTCTCTGGAAGTTGGTGCTAATAAATGGAGAAATGACCACGATGGAGGACAATACCAAGCAAGGGAGAGAGGAGTTAATCAAGAGAAACCTATACAATGAAATATAAGCTTCCCAGGTGGCTCAGACAGTAAAAAATCTACTTTCAATGCAAGAGAACTGGGTTCAGCCCCTGGGTTGGGAAGATCCCCTAGAGAAGGAAATGGCAACCCACTCCCGTATTCTTGCCTGGAGAACCCCATGGACAGAGCAGCCTTGTGGGCTACAGTCCATGAAGTCCCAAAGAGGCAGACATGACTGAATGAATAACACTTCCACAGTCCACATAAGCAAATGGTAAATGTTCATCTCTTTGAAAACAAAGGTACTCTAGGATGTCAAAATTAACTATGACACAGACAACCAGTAGGATTGTAAAAATATGCTCCTCATTGTTAGGATCCCATTTCTCCATTAGAAGAGTGTTATCTAAGGTGGACAGATTACCAAAGTACTACAAAGCTTTTTTAGTCTTTACATCTAAAATATAAAAATTAATACCTAGGCCCTAAAAAAGAATTTAAAATTTCATCTGAGACTCTAGAAACCCACATGTAGGGCTAGTAGCTACTCCAGGGAGATGAGCAGGATGTCCTCTATGTACACCTAAGCAAACATAGCTTTCTAGAAGTGTCAGCGGAGAAAAGGTGATTGATGAGATGTCTAGTTATAACTGCATTATGTCAGCATACTTATTACCCACTTTTAGGCTTGGCTTACTTATTTTTCTTTTTTTTATCGTTTTTCCTTTTCTCCCTTTGCCCAAATATGCCATTCCTGTTTTATTTGCCTTTGTTTTTCTTCTTCATCTCTCTCCCTTTTTTTTTTCTTACTCCTTCTCAATCTTCCTGTTTACCTCCATTGACTCTTAGAAGAGAGCTGAGTGGGATCATATGGCTGACTCTCTCATTTTACAGTCTTTTGAGGCCTAGAAGATTAAGACTTGTCCAACAACTCATAGCAGTTTGAAGAACCCCAAGGCTAAATTGTAAGTCTCTCGAAACTAATCCTGGTTTCTTTCCATTACACTCATAATCTCTTTCATCACTGACCTTCACAATACAAACTGGCCTTCAGACATTTTGAGCACGATGAGAATAAAAGCAGTGAGGGGCTATAGTAACAGCAAGATATGTGTCCTATACATGTTTGGTGAGGGCAATCAGTTCCTGACTTGCCCACTCTTTCCTGCCATGAAGGAATGCCATAAACCAAGCCCAGCGCCTGTGCTGGGCTCCTGTGTCCATATGAATGCCTTCATCAGCACTTTCACCCCCTCCCCTTGATGCTATATACAGGCACAGCATACCTTTCTTAGCACCCTACTGAATACCCCAAATTGCCCTGCCCCCTTTAACTTGCTCCTTGCTCTCTTATGCTCTGTAGCATTTATCAACTTCAGTTCAGTTAAGTCGCTCAGTCATGTCCGACTTTTTGCGACCCCATGAATCATGGCATGCCAGGCCTCCCTGTCCATCACCAACTCCCGGAGTTCACTGAAACTCATGTCCAAGTCAGCCATCTCATCCTCTGTCGTCCCCTTCTCCTCCTGCCCCCAATCCCTCCCAGCATCAGAGTCTTTTTCAATGAGTCAACTCTTCGCATCAGGTGGCCAAAGTATTGGAGTTTCAGCTTTAGCATCAGGCATCCAATGAACACCTGGGACTGATCTCCTTTAGGATGGACTGGTTGGACCTCCTTTTAGTTCAAGGATCACCTTGCAACATACCAAATAAATTATGTATTCATTATGTGTATTGTTCATGGCCTGTCTCTCCTTGCAAAAATATAAGCTCCAGGAGGGCAGACATATTTTTCTCTTTTGTTTACTGGCACATTCTAAGCACCTAGAATAGTTTCTGCCGCATTGTAGGTGCTCAATATTTGTTACATGAATGAATGAACTAGAATTAGTGGCACATATAATGCTTCTTCCTTAGGTTTCCTAGAGACCCAAGGGTGTTATCATAATGGAAACAAACGTAATATGCAGTAATTACGTTATTCAACTCATCTACTCTGCTTCTAGTATGTGTGAGAGAGACAGTGAGAGAGAGCAGCGAAGGAAGTATTATTAAGGCTTTTCAATTAAAAGTGAGGCAATTTATAAATGATGCCTTTCTGAATTTGAAGTCATAAAAGATTAAATTTTAGGTGCAACAAAGTTTTCATCCTGCTCTTGTTGGGGTTTCTGATACTAATTAATCAAATCTGTCTTTTCAGAAACAATTGAGATCTTGCAGGAGGGAATCCAAAGACTGTACCAGTTTCATTTTCGTTGCTGAAAAAATGTGTTGGGAAACATAGTCTGGAACTAAGAATCAATGAGCTTCCTGCTTGTAAGCCTCTGCGCCGTGACATCTCACGGAATCATGGGAGAGCAGCTGCACAACTCTTGACCTCCCGCCTGGAGAAGGCTTGCTCTGCTGACGGGGCAACAGGAAAGAAGAAGCTGCATCTCTGGCCGGAAGGAGATCTAAAGGGAAACCAAATTTGGAGGTGCGCGTGCTCAGTGATCGTTTCCTCCGGCTCCGTGGGAGAGGGTGAATGGCAGCTTTCTGCCAAATACTTCCAAGAGGGCAAAAGTTCCTATTTAATGGGCCATAAATTCCTGAGGTTCCCTATGACATTTCACCCGGTCACAACTTAAAAAAAGAAAAGATTCTGCAGTCATAAGGTGCCAAGATCATTTCAACAGTTGACCCCCAAGCCATGTCTATGCTGACCTCTCAGCTCCCTCTCTTCAAAGGAGGAAACTGGAGCCAGAAAGCATCTCTTTACGGGCATCGAAACACTCAGGCCCGCTCAAGGGCCAGCCAGTCAACCATGCATCTGGAGAAAGCATGGACAGCACTCCCTACCATAAATTATAGAAAATAAATAGAGGTAAAATGCAGCCATGACATTCTGTCTAAGAGAAAAACAAGTGTCACTTGTAACAGGTGTAGAATTGCAAAAGCAAAACAAAGCTGAGCAATAAACCAGTCACTTTAAGAAAGAAAGAGCTCAAAGAAATTACTTTAACAAGTTGTTTGCAATCATCAAGTTTCTTTTTTTTTTTTTTTTTTGGTTTGTAATAGCTCCTTTAAAATCAAGCTTCTCATATAGGTAATACTCTTTTCCTTGACTTTTCTTTAACCACTGATAGATCATTTTCTATATTTTTTGTGGTTCTTTGCTAATTGTTCCACCTCCTTCAAGAGACCCTGCTAATATTAACATAATGGTCACTTAACAGTGTATGGCAAGGAGTCCACCTGCAATACAGGAAACCTCAGTTTGATCCCTGGGTTGGGAAGATCCCCTGAAGGAGGGCCTGGCAACCCACTCCAGTATCCTTGCCCAGAGAGTCCCCGTGGGGTTGCAGAGAGTCAGACGTGACCAAGCAACTACGCACAATGTTGTGCCAGGTTCAATCCTGGCTCTCTGGATTTCTGTGAACAATTTTAGTTATCCAGTGTCTCATTGTGGATCCTGGGTTCATATTTGTCACCATTTGTAAAATATTCCCTCTTGACTTCCTTTAAGATCATTTTTATTACCAGTATATCATCACCAACTCTCTCCTTAATGCATATAACACAGCCTTTTACTGTTTAAGTCTTGCCATCTTTTTTTAAAATTGGAGTATAGTTGCTTTAATTGTAGTATAGATGCTGAAGTTAAAGATCTAATACTTTGGCCACCTGATGCGAAAAGCCGACTCACTAGAAAAGACCCTGATGCTGGGAAAGACAAGGCGATAGGAGAAGGGGGCAGCAGAGGATGGTTACTGAGAGGGTTAGATCCTATCACTGACTCAATGGGCATGAATTTGAGCAAACTCCAGGAGAGAGTGGAGGACAGAGGAGCCTGGCATGCTGCAGTCCATGGGGTTGCAAAGAGTCAGAAGCGACTTAGCTACTGAACAACAGCAAAAACACAGTTGTTTTACGATGATGTGTTAGTTTCTGCTGTAAGGCAAAGTGAATTAGCTATACAAACATTAATAATGCATCCCCTCTGTTTTGGATTTCCTTCCTGTTTAAGTCACCACAGATCACTGAGTAGACTTCCCTGTGTTATACAGTATGTTCTCATTAGGTATCTATTTTATACATAGTATCAATAGTGTACGTGTATCGATCCCAATCTACCAATTCTTCCCAACTGCTTTTCCCCTTTGGTATCCATACCTTTGTTCTCTCTGTGTCTCTATGTCTGTCTTGCAAATAAGATCATCTATCCCATTTTTCTAGATTCCGCATGTATGTGTTAACATATGACATTTGTTTTTCTGTTTCTAACTTACTTTACTCTGTATGACGGTCTCTAGGTCC
>SJYC01038600.1:0-28793 GCA_006408675.1 Madoqua kirkii
CCACCTCATGTGAAGATTTGACTCATTGGAAAAGACTCTGATGCTGGGAGAGATTGGGGGCAGGAGGAGAAGGGGACGACACAGGATGAGATGGCTGGATGGCATCATGGACTCGATGGACATGAGTCTGAGTGATGGACAGGGAGGCCTGGCGTGCTGCGAATCATGGGGTCGCCAAGAGTCGGACACGACTGAGCGACTGAACTGAACTGAACTGAGCCCAGTATGGGACACAGAGCAATGCTGGGGACATATGCCTGTCAGAGTTGGTGGCGGCGGCAGCACCCTGCTACAGGTGCCTGCAGGCAGGCCCCTCACTGTGCCCCTGCCTCCTCCCATTTCATCGGCTGCGCTTCATCCCTTTTGTGAGCCAAAGGAGACGAAGGAGCATCTTTTTCAGCTCCAATTATGCACTTCCATTGGGAGAAATTATTCAAGACTTTTTGGACTAGAAAATAAATAAGGTTATTGTGTATCCTCTTCAGCATATCTTTGCTGATCATATCTGCCCTTTATTGTTTCTGAGCTATTTTAGAATGCTATAATTTGTAGACAGCTGAAAACAATGCAAATGATTCTTGTCCATACAAATGCAAATTAGTTGTGTCAGATAGAAGCAATTGATTATTGCCTGTGGATAGATTCATACTGCATGTGCTTTTAATGTTAAAATTCATTTCAGCATTCCTTATGTCCCTATGTAAGTATATGGTTCTTTGAATTCTCCTTTCAACCAGTTGTAACTTCTTATCAAGTTCCCTTAATAATTAATGAGTTCAATAAAATCTATGTCATGTTGCATTTATTTAATTCATTTCAGAATTCCTTGTCTGTGTACGTATGTTATACATATGTATATGTGTGTTACTTTGAATTCTTTCAACCTATAACATTCTGCTGGTTCCCTCAACAATTAATGAGTTAAAATCAGTGATGCATATTCATCTTATATTTGTATCAGAGGCATGATTTTGCCACTTAAAAATACTATTCTCTAACAATAGTGAACAGGAAAATCGTATCACTGTCCTGTCTTAGCTCAGAACTCTCCCCCACGCCCTGACCTCCACTCATTGCACATAGCCATGTACTTCATAGGGCAGGAGACCAAGGTACTGGTTTTAGCTCTGGCTCAACAATTCACTAATTCACATAGCCTCCCTGGACTTACGTCCCCTCATCTTTGAAATGAAGAGGAAGGTTCAGTGTTTTTGAAGATCCAGCTCAGCTCTAAGTCCTTCTGACTGACTGTGTTGCACACCTTTACGCTTTCTTCCCACTGTCCTTTGTGAGTCCCTCGTCCCTTTGCCCGGTTCTGCTGCATTTATTCCTCTTTACTTCACTTTCCACCATAGCATGCCTTGTTTTGCTTCTCGCATTTTCTCAAGGCTCAGTTCCCCTGTCTTCACTTCCTGTCTCCCTACTCCCAACACACACATACACAGAATACAGACCTCTTTGTGGGAACCAAAAGACTACAACAAACTTGTAGTTATTACAGGATTACATGGAAGAAACGAGTCATCTCCACTCTGCTTTGCCCTAAATCCCCCCAAAGAAACTACCCCAAAACAAAACAAACAAGTACTTCACTAAAAAACAAATTGAACAAACAAACCATTTTGATCTCACTGTTCAGTTAAACCCAGAGGTAGATGAATAATAGCACCCATAATTAATTTTTTTCTTCTCCATTTCCCTTTCCCAGCTGGGTCAGGAGAAAGCTCACCCCCGAGGATCTCTTTGTAGGTGACTCAGGCCCCATATGACAAAGACTCAGGAGTTCTCGATTCTTTTCCTGCATTTCACACAACAGGCCAAGAGTCCTCAAGGTCAACTACCCTCAGGGACTCTGCTCTTACAAAATGCTTTCAGTAGATTTTTCTACCGAGTTCAGTTAAGAATTCAGATGGTATCTTTTATATCTAAAAGAAAAGACACAAGAGGAAAGTCAGATTTGATTCTCCCAAGAGTTGTTTCTAACATTTAATTGCAGGCCAGTGTGATGTGATACCTAAGGTTTCCCATAGCTCATAAAATATCATGCGGTGTTGAGAGGTTGGAGGATTTGCATCAGAGAAGGCAAGAGGAACGTCTAGGCCAAGGATATGCATTTGCAAAGCATGGACTCTTCGAGGTTCCTGGTGCTCTGGGCATGCAAGTAAGCAGTTCACTGTGGCTGCAGCAAGGAACAGTATGGGGTAGGGGAGAAAGAAAGGGAGATTTGTGGTTATTGCTTAGTCACTCAGTCATGTCCAGTTCTTTACTATCCCATGGACTGTAGCCCAAGAAGCTACTCTGTCCATGGGATTTCCCAGGCAAGAATACTAGAATGGGTTGCCATTTCCTTCTCCAGACAATCTTCCTGACCCAGGGATTGAACCCACGTCTCCTGCACTGGCAGGCAGATTCTTTACCACTGAGCCTTATGAGAAGGTAAGTCTTCAAAGATAAGTGAGAACCAGACTACAAGGACCAAACTGCCTCCACACTGCCAGGGAGCTCACAAAAGGGGACCTCCCTCAGATCAGCTTCTTTATAATCCAACAAAACATGGAGATGTGACTTTGGAAGCTTCCCCTTTCAGGTACTTAGTCAAACTAAAAGCATTTCCCCACACACAATACCAAGAAATCATTGGACTCTCATGTTTGCTGAAAAGTACAACTATGAAAAATGACGTGTGGTCAAGAGCTTTGTGTTTCTCCATCAAACACATGGGGGTGATGATCTTTCCCTCCCTAGGCCCCACCCTCCCTCCAGCATCAAGAAGTCATTGAGCAATCGTCAGTTGAAGTAAACATGCATAGTTGCAGTAACTCCAAATATTTTATGGAGTGTTCATGACTTGGGAATTTGGGTCGAAGGATATGACCGTTCTCCATCAAAGAATTTCAAGTACATGTTCACTTTGATTTTGGCCTCCTGAGGGACATAGGGACAGGTAGTGCTTCAGGCACCTTGTTTAACAGCCTGCACTGGGCTCTCTGCTGGGGCCTGCCTCCCCAGGCCTGGTGAAGTTATGATGAGAACAAGGCTGGTAAGGACTGCTGTTTTGAAAAACTCACCCAGTTGCCTGAATCTAAGATCTCCTGCTCCAAGGTGCAACCAGCCTGGAATAAACACCATAGAGCTGGTCTGCCTTCAGCATGAAGTGAAGTGAAGTTGCTCAGTCGTGTCCAACTCTTTGCGACCGCATGGACAGTAGCCTACCAGGCTCCGCCATCCATGGGATTTTCCAGGCAAGAATACTGGAGTGGGCTGCCATTTTCTTTTCCAAGGGACCTTCCCAACCCAGAGATCAAACCCGGGTCTCCTGCACTGCAGGCAGACGCTTTACTGTCTGAGCCACCAGGGAAGCCTGCTCCCACCTTACTTTTGGCCTTTTCCTTCTCCACTGAGACTCACTGAGTGTTTTGGGCAGGCCAGACTCGATGGCTTAACTTTCTCACAGTTTTGGAGGCTAGAAAGCCAGGATCGAGGTGCCAGCAGGGTCACTGTCTGGGGATAGTTCTCTCTCTATGGGTTGCAGACAGCTGCCTCTGCTGCATCTTCATATGGCCTTTCTTCTGTGCTTGCACAGAGAGGGATTCATTGTCTGTTTTCTCTCTCTCTCCTCTACCTTTCTCTTTATAAAGGCACTAATCCCGTCATGAAGGCCTCACCCTCATGACTTTATCTAATCTTAACTGCCTCCCAACCACCATCACTCTGGAGGTTAAGGCTTTAACATGTGAATGGGAAGGGCAAACATTTAGACTATAACATTCTGCCCCTGGCCACTCCCCACTAATTCATGTCCTTTTCACATGCAAAATACTTTCATTCTATCCAAAAAATCCTGTCAGTCCTAACTCATTCCAGTGTTGACTCTAAAAGTCAAAGGCTCATTTAAACATCATCTCAATCAGATACAGGTGAAGCTTGAGACATGATTTGTCCTGAGGCAAATTCCTCTTCAGCTATGAACCTACAAAGACTGAAAAATCCTGTGCTACCAAGATATAATGGTAGGACAAACAGAAGACAGAAATCCCATTCTGGGAGGATGTGCTTAGTTGCTCAGTCATATCCAGTTCTTGCAACCCCATAGACTACAGCCTGCTATGCTCCTCTGTCTATGGGATACTCCAGGCAAGAATACTGGAGTGGTTGTCATTTCCTTCCACAGGGGATCTTCCCAATCCAGGGGTCAAACCCAGGTCTCCTGCATTGCAGTCAGACTCTTTACCGACTGAGCTATGAGGGAAGCCCTCTGGGAGGGAGATTCAGGAAAAAAGGAGAAGGCAGCAGGTCCTAAGCAAGTCCAAAACCCAGCAAGGCAGACTCCGTCAGATATTAAAGCTTGAGAAACATCCTCTGTGGTTTGATGCTCTGCCTTCAAGACCTGCTGGGGTTCCAGCTCCAGTGCCTTGACAGACAGGAGTTACACCATCAAGGCTCTAGGAAACTTGGCCCCTAAGTTTCCTCCAGGCAACTCTACTCCTAAGGCACTGGGTGAGACCTTCCTGACCCACAGAAACAGGAGAGGTGGTCCAAACGTTGGTAACTGAGGAAGAAACAGCCTTGCCCCCAGGAGTGGGAGCACAGTCCTCAAGAACTCAGAATCCCGTTTGGTATCATTCTTCCTTTCCTTTAGGAACAGCACAGGCTCACAGCCATGTAGGCCCATGGTCCTGTCCTGTGGAATCCAAGAAGCCCAATAAGGCACTGGGTGAGACCTCCTGACCCACAGAAACAGGAGAGGTGGTCCAAACGTTGGTAACTGAGGAAGAAACAGCCTTGCCCCCAGGAGTGGGAGCACAGTCCTCAAGAACTCAGAATCCCGTTTGGTATCATTCTTCCTTTCCTTTAGGAACAGCACAGGCTCACAGCCATGTAGGCCCATGGTCCTGTCCTGTGGAATCCAAGAAGCCCAACAGCCTTCCTTCATTTTTTCCCATCCCTGTCCCCTTCCGTTCAACTGGCACTGTCCCTGCTCCTGTAATCCCACAGACTTTCCTCTGCTGAGTGGTAGGGCAACCACACCCTTGGCGTTCTCTTCAGGACAAGCTTTCTCCCTTTTCAATATGGGCAAGATGAGAACTTTCCAAGTCTTCAAGTTCACATCCCTTTTTACTCAACAATTTCTTCCTCAATTCCTCTCTCTCTTCTCTCTTCCTCAGTCAGAAGGAATCGAGACACTCCTTCAACACTTTGCTTAGACATCTCCTCAGCTAAACATCCAGTTTCATCAGTCCCAAATTCTACCTTCCGCAAAACACCAGAACACTGCTCAGTCAAGTTGTTTATCAACTTTATAACCAAGATCACCTTCCCTCCAGTTTCTAATAATATGTTCCTCATGTCCATCCAAGTTTCTCCAGAGAAATAGAATAGGATATATATATATATATATATATATATATATCCTATGTGTATATATGTTTTTATATATATATATATATATAAAATAAGGCATTGACTCACACAATTATGGAAGCTGAGAAGTCTCAAGATCTATAGTCAGTAAGCTGTAGGCCCAAGAAAGCCATTGGAGTCCAAGTTCAAAGGCAGGAGAAGACCCATGTCCCAGCTAAAGATAGTCAGGCAGAGAGAATTCTATTTTACTTAGCCTTCTGATTCTATTCAGGCCTTCAGTGGATTGATGAGGCCATTCATAGGGAGGTGGGCAGGGGGGAGCAATCTGCTTTACTCAGCCTACTGATTCAAATGTTAATCTGCTTCAGAACCATCCTCACAGAGCACCCCAAAATAATATTTAACCAAATATCTGGGTATTGGCCATTACACTAGGTGGAATCTCCCTTGACCCACTTTCCTGTTTTTTGCTCAGTGTTTAACCCTCAGCTCAGCTCAGCTGTTGATCACAATTTTCTGATTTTGGCCAATAATCAGAATCATTCTAAGACACTACTTGATTGCTTTAAAAATTACTACAAAGATACTGGTGAGTGCAAATGACTTAGCTATTATCCTCACTAGTGCCTTTGACCTGACCTTTAATTAAGGAAGAAAAAAATGTTATCGTGATAAGATACATAGAGCACAAAATTTGCTATTTTAACCATTTTACAATGTAGAGTTCAGTGGGATTCAGTACCTCCACAGTGTTGCACAGCCATTACCACTATCTAGTGCCAGAACTTTTTCAACACCCAGAGAGGAAACCCCATACTCGTTGAGCAGCCCCCACTCCCCCTCCCCCTTCCCCAGTCCCTGGAAACCTCCAAACTGCTTTCTGTCTGTGGAGTTGCCTTTTCTGATAGTTCAGACAAATGGATGCATACACTACATGGCCTTTTGTGTCTGCCTTCCCTCCTTCGCTAATGGAAAGTGAAAAAAAAGGGAAAGTAGAATATTTTTTGTGATGTTAACACTTTGAAGTATCTTTAAAATCACTTTAACTCCCTATTTAGTTGTTTTACTAAGATTTGGGAAACCGTCTGTGATGCCTGTATCCGAGACATTCTGCTTCATGTTATTCATTCTTTCTGGGAGTCGGAGGCATCGGGACAGGGTGGCAAACGTGAAGACGCTTCAGGGGGCCCACTCCCCAACCCCAACCCCACCCCATCAGCCTCTTCCTTGCCTGGAAGTGACCTGGCAAGACCATGGGGTCACAAGGTCATTCACCCCTGAAGGGCACAAAAATGTTGTCTCCAGGCACCGTAGGTCTTGAGGAGAATAAAAGCAAGCCTGTGTCTGGCAGAAAGGTGTGCCGTCTGTGGGCTTTCTCCAGCCCCAGAGCACGGCGCAGCCACGGGGCTGTGGCAGGACCCCAGGTTTGCCGAGACGCTGGTTTCTACCGTGTGGGGGACTGTCCCGCTCAGCCAGCCGGTCCAGGCTGCGAGCCTGCTCGTGGGAAAGGAGCACCTCGGCAGGCTTCAGTCTAAAGGGTCTGAAAATGACAGCCGGAAGGCACAACGGACCACTTCGAAACATCTGTGTGCGCCGGTGCTTTGCTTTGGCCATCCAGGGCAGCATGCGACCAAGGGCTGAACCCATGTGCCCTGCAGGGGAAGCTCAGGCTTAACCACCGGGCCACTAGGGAAGTCGGTCCAAAATGTCTAAACCTGAGAATTCCCTGACTGTCCAGTGGTTAGAACTCCGCGCTTCCACTCTAGGGGCCCAGGTTCAATCCCTGATAGGGCTGCAAGGTGCTGGCAAAATTTTAACATAAATAAAAAATTTTTTTTAATGGAAACTTCCAAACTCTGGAGGTCCCCCTCAAGTGCTTCAGCCTGAGGTACATATTCATTGTGCTGTAGACTCTCCAGGTTTATATGATCTGATGTTCCTAAGTACTTAGGCTGAAGCTTCACTTTTCCTTTTCAGCTCTTCCTTTTTTTTTTTCTAACCAATCTCGCATTTTTATTAATAAACAAACACAAGAGATTGTAAATATTTTTAGTCTTTCTATCCTGTTACTATTAATATTTTTGCTAAGACTCAAGTCGAGAGTCATCCTAAAATGAGTTCAAGTTGTTTTTAGGCTTCTGTTTCAAACTATGGACCACACATCTTCATCACTTTATTCCCTGGTGACCAGCTTAGA
Organism: Madoqua kirkii; assembly: GCA_006408675.1. Classification (NCBI taxonomy): domain Eukaryota; kingdom Metazoa; phylum Chordata; class Mammalia; order Artiodactyla; family Bovidae; genus Madoqua; species Madoqua kirkii. Next base: position 7,559 of record SJYC01038600.1, read on the forward strand.
TTTAATCATATACACAGAGCTTCAGCAACTCGATATGTACGGAAGACCGTACGCAGGACTGGGCACAAAAGCCTTTATATTACCCGCCTTTTCAGAAGCCTCTAAAGTCTACAGCTGAACAAGGACTCTGGTTAAAAATCCCCAATGCTTCCTTTTTAAATAATAGCATGTGTCTATGCAAGGTCCATTAACCCAAAATGATCCCTGTTGGAGTCCATAGATATTCACATTCAAAAGACTTGACTACAGACAAGGTCACTGGATTTTAACAAACACTCCTGAATTTATCCATACAAATAAATGCTTTCCCCTCAAATAGGTAGCAATATTCCAAGGATTTTGCTATTGCTTGAAGTAGCTTTGGGACTCCAGTTAGGATCTGCCTTTCTCCTCACACTGAGGTTGCCAGCCTCCTGAACAAAGCAAACTTTCCATTCCTACCACTCTAGTACTGGCTTTTGACCAGTGAGCAGCCAAACCTAAGTTCAGTAACATGAATACTATGCACAACAGATAAATATATGCTATATGTACATATTAACAAAATGTTAAAATACTAAACCTACCTACTAGAATTTATACTTATTGTTTCAAAGTTTCCTGTTTCCAAAGCTAATTTTAAACATGTCTATGACTGGATTGCAGAACAGCACGTCCTGGAATGTCAGGTACTGTGCAAATTAATTTAAATAAGTTTTGCATTTGACCCCCTTAGAGATGTTCAATATGTGGACAAACGTGTTCTGCTTTTTGTGTTCCTGTTGATGATGAAAGGCAAAGGGAAGTCATCACACATGGGGCTCCCACTGTCACGAAAAACTGAACACGGTACTGATTTAATTCTCTCAACATCTCTGAGCTAAACAGCTCATCCCCATTTATGGATGAAGAAACTGAGATATGGGAAATTTAAACAACTGGCACACCACTGGCAGGTGGGGGCAATGCATTGAGAATTATCTAATCACTGAGAAAAAAGTCAAAGACTTGGAGAATGAAATGCAATTATCTTCCCACAGAAAGCCAATTTTTTTCCCCAAAAAACCTGATGTTAGCATATCCCCTAACGATTTTTTTCATTAATCTCAATATTCTTTTGGCCACACTTTTCCACAAAATGAAAGTGTAATTATCTCCCAATCTGGGAAAATAAAACGTACTATGAATTTTTATCTTGTTATTTATACAGGAGTCTTTGGATACCAGTTAAGTGCTTGAACCAGTAAAGTGTTTGGGTGGGACATAGAAAAATAAAGCTAGCTAAATAAAGAATAGTTTAAATAAATAGATTAAAGAAAAAAAAAATGAACCCTAGTTAAAAGATATTAAGAGACTTAACCACCTATGGCAGTAACAGGTTAAAGATTTAAATTAGAAAAATAATAAATAAAGAGATGACCCTTCAAATAAAACAAAGAGGAAGTTGGGAGTCAGTGTCAGGGCATTTCAACTGACCTTAGAGACATATTTTACTGGTGACTTTTTTGTTTTTAAAATGTTTCTGATTTGTTTTTCATTTGTTAATGACCCCAGTTTTCCAGCTTGTTCCTCAGTTTATCGTGCCTAGTAAAGATTGTTCATTTTCAGCTTTATTTTCTTGTTCAGCTCCTAATGACTGACAATTTGAAAGGAAGCAAACTAAAAGAAGGCATTGGACTAAATAACTAATTGTTTTCATCATCTTGATGGATAGCAACTCAACTTTAAAATAAATATAAGCTCCAGTTTCCTAATGTTTTCTGAGATTATTTCTGTGAAGATTTCATTGTCATTGCCTTCTGTCTAAAACTAACACCACCCAAATCCTAAAAGGAGTTAAACCTAAAGTGACTATGTTTTGACAGTGACATGGCAAAAAAAAGGCATATCCAGGAAAAAAAAATTTTAACTGAATAAATTTGACAAGCAATATTCAGAAATTTAGACTTGTAAATATGTTATCTGAGAAGTTCGAAAAAATCTCAAAATTGCTTGCATAAGCCTGGGTTTTTGTTTTCAGTAGGTCTTTATCTGTTTTATACCAAAAGGCTATACAGAATCCTGTATGCACTGCTCAGCTTGAGCTGACATCTTACGAAGCCCAGCTGAGTACAGAATTTTCCGTCACTTCAAAGGACATACCACAGGGCGCACAAAGAAAGAAAAGATTGGGTCCTTCCAGCCAAACGTTGCCCTCTGGCACTCATACTCAACTCCTTGGGGAAAGAAGAGGGCAAACTCTGGCCCCTTGCAGCTCTAGGTAGCTTTCCCATAACCCCTGACTCATAAATATTGACGTTTGGGAAAAACAAGAGCAGAAAAGAAAAAAGGAGGAGGAGGAGGTGCTTTTTTTTTTTTTTAAGTTGTTTCAAGTTGGAATGTTCATATATTTTCCAAAGCCAGATTTATATCAAAGATATCACTATGATTTTAAATTAGATATACCTTATCTTGGTATCTTAAAAAATAGTCTTATCCATCACCAACTAGAGAAAATAGAAAACAAACTTTCGACAGAGTTTTGTTTTGTTTTGCTTTGCTTTGTTTGCCATCAGGAAAATAGTTCTAACTAACAAAACTGAGTTGAATGCAATCTTTTCTAAAAAGGGTTATAACAATGTCTTCAGAACTTTATTTTTTTGTTGTTATTGTTGAATACCACAGTTTTCAATCAGAGTGAATTTGGAATTCTTTATTTTCAGCAAAATCTTTTCTTTTTCATTTTAAGTATTTATCTCTACCCTTCTTTTCTTAAAAAAAAAAACAGGAATAATACGGTTTAAAGAAGAACTCAAGAAATCCTCAGACCACAGACTGCTTCCATTGTGGAACTACAGCGCAACCTGGTGGTGATTATCGTTATTACCATGGTTTACACCTGTGAATGGCCAAAATTACGAACGGAAATTTAACAATACCTTATACCTAGGCTTTTAGAAAATAAACTACCAAGAACAGTGGAATCTCTCTCCTAAATCATAATTATGAGTAGAGCTTTTTTTAAAATATAATATACCTTTTAACTAGTTTATAAAGTTGCAGATGAGTGACCCAAAATTTACCACGCTTTTATGTTTACAACAATCCTCATCACGTTTGAAATTATATGACCAACACTTCAGAAGCATTTAAGAGGCTAAATATCTCCAATAAGTGATAACGGAAAGTAAATTAAATAGTTTATCAGCCTTTTGAGGATTCTTTTCCCCTTTGTGCCTTGGATACAATAAGCACATTTAGAAGAAAAAAAATATGCATCTGTCATAAGACTTTTTCTCCAGCCTTGAAATTTCAGCTAACAAAAATTTAGTTAAGTTCATCTCCGTTCTTAAAAAGAACATGTATTTTTGATATGTTTTCCCTAAAAGAGAAGACAGTGTTCCTCACTTCTCTTTCACATCTAGCAACACCACTGAGGCTGGGCCTGATACGCAAAATGGTGACTCAGCATCTGTTCTCTTTTTTTGTGTTTATGGTACTTTACACTCATTCTCTTATCTAATCATGTCAACAAGCCTATAAATTAAGGATCGGTGTGCCCATTTTACAGATTAGAACACTGAGGTGTAGGGGTGTGAAACAATTTATTCAAAGTCACTCAGCTGGTGAATGACAGAGAGGATGGACCCTTCTCCACAGCCCGTGCTGAGTCTGGTGCATGGTCAGCCCTCAGTAAATCATTGTTGACAGTGGAAACGCACTTGTTGCAGGGATGGTACAGGTAAGTTTGGACTGGATCCGAAGGCCTTTGACTCTACACCCAGTAATTTTTCCACAAGATTTAGACGTGCTTTGACTTTCTCTTGCTTCTGCATGCAGTTATACTCTTCTGAGCCTGCCAAGTGTCCCTTAGTTTCCATAAAAGAACAAAGAAGTAAAATCAGGCAGGAGTCACCTGTGCCTCAACCTGAGGCTGCGCCACCCATGAGGCACTCTCAGGACATCTTAAAACTTTTATGCCATAGATCCCTTTGGACGTCTGGTGAAGTTTCTAGAACCCATTACAAAAAAATCTTTTTAAAATATTATAAGGGAGTCAACTTTTTAAAAATAAAGTTTTCAAAATATTTTTAAAAAACTAATTTGCAACATATGTGCTCATTTATTAATGCATTAAATGAGATGTAGCAGTAGATTTAATAAATATTCTTAAAGCAACAATGAGTATGAATGATATTTTGAGATACCTGTAACCCTTATAATGTGATTCCAATATATCTTTGATTTCTATTGTTAACAGAGATACAGTTAATGTTAATATCTGACTTATATCCATAAGTAATGAAAAAAACAAATTTTGGTCACTATGAAATTGATGAAAATAAAAATTTCTTCTTATCAAAGTTCATGGCCCCCTCACCCTCTTAAATTAAAAAATCAGTTGAAGTGAGTTACTACTAGGTAAAATCTTTTCAAAAACTAAATTATAAAACAGAATTTAATTCAAAAATGCCCACAGTAAATATATATATCATATACATAAAACCCATTGATTCACACATGAAACATTCACATCAATATGAATGATCCAATGTGAGGCAAGGCTCAGGTTAGATAGCATCACTGACTCAGCAGACATGAAGCTGAGCAAATTCTGGAGATAGTGGAGAACCGGGAAGCCTGCCATGCTGCAGTTAGAAATGTAGGAGATGTGTATAAGAGACAGCTATGAAATTGATGAAAATAAAAATTTCTTCTTATCAAAGTTCATGGCCCCCTCACCCTCTTAAATTAAAAAATCAGTTGAAGTGAGTTACTACTAGGTAAAATCTTTTCAAAAACTAAATTATAAAACAGAATTTAATTCAAAAATGCCCACAGTAAATATATATATCATATACATAAACCCATTGATTCACACATGAAACATTCACATCAATATGAATGATCCAATGTGAGGCAAGGCTCAGGTTAGATAGCATCACTGACTCAGCAGACATGAAGCTGAGCAAATTCTGGAGATAGTGGAGAACCGGGAAGCCTGCCATGCTGCAGTTCATGAGGTCACAAAGAGTCAGACATGACTTAGCAACTGAACAACAGCAAAACTCCAAAAATAAGCATATGTAACACCTGGTTCCAAACTGGGAAAGGAGTATGTCAAAGCTGTATATTGTCACCCCACTTATTTAACTTATATGCAGAGTGAGAAAGAGTGAGAGTGAAGTCGCTCAGTCGTGTCTGACTCTTTGCGACCCCATGGACTGTAGCCCACCAGGCTCCTCCCATCCATGGGATTCTCCAGGCAATAATACTGGAGTGGGTTGCCATTTCCTTCTCCAGGGAATCTTCCCGATCCAGGGATTGAACCCAGGTCTCCCGCATTACAGGCAGACGCTTTAACCTCTGAGCCACCAGGGAAGCCCAAATGCCAGAATGGATGAAGCACAAGCTGGAATCAAGATTTCCAGGAAGAATATCAATAACCTCAGACATGCAGGTGACACCGCCCTTATGGCAGAAAGTGAAGAAGAGCTAAAGAGTCTCTTGATGAAAGTGAAAGAGAGTGAAAAACTGGCTCAAAACTCAACATTGACTCATTGGAAAAGACCCTGATGCTGGGAAAGATTGAAGGCAGGAGGAGAAGGGGACAACAGAGGATGAGATGGTTGGATGGACATGAGTGTGAGCAAGCTCCGGGAGTTGGTGAAGGACAGGGAGGCATGGCGTGCTGCAGCCCATGGGGTCACAAGAGTCAGACACGACTGAGTGACTGAACTGAACTGAATTTTATTAGCTTTTTATTAAAATGCATCCTGTCTGCACCAACAGCCCACACAATGTTAAAAATCATTTTACCTTCCTTGTGTTCAGAAGTTAGAATAAGAAAAAGGAGTCCAAAGTGGCAGTGGTTAAAAGACAAAGAAAGGGAAAAGCTTGCAAAAATGGAACAAAAGAAAATCCACAGACTAGTGTGAGAACCTCAGGTGAAACAAACATGCCCCCTTCTTGGCTAGCCCAATTTGCAGAGGGCAGGATCAGTGGGGAGGAGGCAAAACGTATAAAAAGAGGAAGCCAAGACTGATTGAGGCCTCTCCTTTGGGGTCAGTCCAGCCTCACTCCTCAAGGGTGGACTATCCTTTGTTTACCAGATAAAGCTCTGCGCTGTAACTGAACAGTAACACTGGTCTGCTGTTTCAAATCTTTGCTGCCACGAGGCAGAACCAAGGAAATTACACTCTCCTGACACTTGGCCATCCGGTCCTCCCCTCTCTCTGCCTCCCACATCCAGTTTATTTGATTTACTTTAAAAAAAAATCTAAAATTGGCCTTAGGAGCACACCCTCCCTTATGTGGCCACTAACAAAGGAGGACCTCCAAAAAGAGGAGAGCAGCAAATAACCAGGTCCAGAGGACAAGTGAAGTCTGAGCCAGACCTTGATTTCAGCCCAGTGAATGCTCAGCAGAGAAATTGACCTACTGAAACCATGAAACCCAGCAGGACCCTGTGGGGCTCCTGCTCACTGAAGCTTTCTATGTCTCCACCACCCCTCTCCCACCCCTGGCCATTTCCTGCGCGTAGGGAATAAATAGGCTTTAGCCTCCAAGACCTTCCCTGAGTGCCACAGGGCAAGTTCAAACAGTTGCTGATCAGGGAAGAGAGGAGATGCAGAGACAAGGGAGGAGCAGCTAAGAAACATTAGGGGCCAAGGTCCTGGGGCCAAGGTCCTGGTTCCCCAGCGAGGGATACACAGAACAGAATCTTTGAGCTCTCTGAAGAACTAAGTGAAAGTGAGAGTGAAACTAAGTGAGAGTGAAGACGCTCAGTTGTATCCGACTCTTTGTGACCCCCCATGGACTGTAGCCTACCATGGGATTCTCCAGGCAAGAATACTGGAGTGGGTTGCCATTTCCTTCTCCAGGGAATCTTCCTGACCCAGGGATCGAACCCAGGTCTCCCACATTGCAGGCAGACGCTTTAACCTCCGAGCCACCAGGGAAGCCTTCTGAAGAACTAAAACCCTCAACAAATGGGAAACGTTAACAGGATGACACATTCTTCAATCCAGACACAAGGTCACAGTTTGATAACCTTGAGAATCTCAGAAGTTCATCGGAAGACCATCCGAGGCCAGATTAAAGGACGGCTGGCCCTGCGCACACCCTGGTCCTTATCAGCAACCTCCCTTCCCCTGGAACCATATCCATAAAACTCCTCACCAAGCCCCCCACCCACCTCCATGGTGGGACACGTGTATTTATTTGAGGGCGTTAGCCCACTGTGCTCCCCTTTGTCTGGCAAAGCAGTACACCCATTCTTTTCTACTTCACCCCAAACTCTGGTTCCCAGATTCAATTCAGTGTCGGTGCACAGTGGCTGAGTTTTGACATCAGTCATGAGATAATCAGTCTGGATTGTTGTAAGCCACTGAGTTTCTGGTAATTTGTTACCTAGCAACAGAAAACAGATGCAACAACTTGCCCTTCACCTTAAGAGGGATGTCTTGGCATGTCCTAAATGACTAGACCTTAGGAAATACACAAAATGATGACCCAGTCTACACTGGAGGCAGAGTTCTCCTCCCTGTTCAGTACTGGCCCTTGATCATCCACTGCAGTAAATATGATCAAAGCTCCTTCTAATTTCTTACATGTAGCAAGAGAATAGTCTGTGTTCACTCTCAAGTACATTTAGTTTAAAAATAAATATAAGTCGCTCAGTCGTGTCTGACTTTTTTGCAAACCCATGGACTGTAGCCCGCCAGGTTCCTCTGTCCATGGGATTCTCTAGGCAAAAATACTGGAGTGGGTTGCCATTTCCTCCTCCAGGGGACCTTCCCAACTGTACATAAAAGAGACTTCATTAATGTGCATTAGAGGATACCCCAGGTTAACTGTCATAGAAAACTGTCTCTTGAGCCTTTAAATTCTGTACCAATTCTACACACCTCTGGTTGGCCGATTGTTTGTTTCTTTACTTAGGTTTTAAGGTGAATGACCTGGGACTATTTGTTTCCATCAACCTGATTGCGAATCTAAAGGCGCAGTTGAAATGTCTATTTTTCTTGCCATCCTCAGAAGAAGATTGCTGCAGATCTACTCTATGATTCTCATTATTTTCAGCTTACCATACAAATAGCTTATTGTTTTTTGCAACCTAAGTCTTATAATAAAGCAAGTGACAAAGAATTTGCCTGCAGTGCAGAAGATGTGGGTTCAATCCTCGGATTCGGAAGATCCACCGGAGAAGGAAATGGCAACCCACTCCAGTATTTTTGCCTGAGAAATCCCATGGGCAGAGGAGCCTGACAGGCTACCATTCACTGGGTCATCAAAAGAGTTGAACATGAATTAGCAACTAAACAACAACAAATCAGAACAAACACCCACACTTGATAAAATCATGCAAAGTGCTATTGATACTGTTTTAGACTTAAGAACCTTCAACTAGAGAGAAAAGTCAAAGCAAAGTGGAACAATGGCTTGGAAGTTTATTGTTTCTTTTCCTTCCAGAATTTCAACAACTAATATCTATTGAGCATGCTATTATAAGGCACTGCACCAGGCATAATAGAAAAAGTCAGTGTATAAAACACAGTCCTAGCCTTTTAAAATTTGATTGAGTGTTTAGAATACAAACATAGAACGCAACCAACTCTTTATGGCATCATATTCTAACTACTAAATGAAAGATACAGAATAAAGGATAATCAGTGAGGCCCAAACAGTCAGGAAAGATACGATAGGGACTTCCCTGGTGGTCCAGTGGTTAGGACTCCACACTTCCAATGCAGTGGGTACAGGTTCAGTCCCTGGTCAGGGAACTAGATGCTACATGCCAAAAAAAAATAAAGGTACTATATATATATATATCTGAATCCCTTTGCTGTATACTTCAAACTAACAGAACACTCTAAATCAACTATACTTCATTAAGGGTAAATAGAAACAGTGTACAGACTGGATAAGAGGTATCAGAGTATCATAAAAGGTATTATTCCACTTGTCAACAAAAATTAATCAGTTGATCAAAGAATGAGATGGAAAATTTTATTTGAACCAATTTGAGGATTATAACCTGGGAACAGCCTCTGTCCATCAGAGAGGTGAAAGCAGTTATATAAGTTTTTAAGATAGAGGGCTGTACATTAAAAGATATACTCATCTTTTAAAAAGTTTTATAAGTTTCCTCAAGAAACTCAAACAAGGGCTCTCTATCAACCTAGAAGGGTGGGATTGGGAGGGAGATGGGAGGGAGGTTCAAAAAGGAGGGGATATAGGTATACCTATGGCTGATTCATGCTGATGTCTGACAAAAAAACAACAAAATTCTGCAAAACAATTATCTTTCAATTAATAAATAAATATTCTAAAAAATGTATGTCACAGTTTATACAATCTAGTGAGCAGTAGGTTATGGGTCATCATGGTCTCTTACAAGATTTAGAAGGAGGTTGTAAGCTAAGGATACATGAATATTCATGAGGGATATGGATTATATATGCATATTCATCAAGGGGCTTAAGCAGAGGAGAATTCGGTATAGAACTAGGGTAACAGGTTGACAGAGTCCAGGCGTGGGTTCACTGGAGTCACGAGGGTCAGAAAGGTCAGCAGCATCATTCCTCAGGTTCCAGTTAATCTGGTGGTTGAGTGGTTTGAATTCTGATAAACAGCTGAAGAAAGTCTTCATGCCAATCTCTACTTTTGGAACAGAATTGGGAGTCTTTACAACTGATATATTGTCTCCTGTTAAAATTGTCTCCCTAGCCTGCTATTAACTTTGTTTGTTTTTCCTTTCTTTGGTTCCCTTAAAATCTTTTAATTCCTAAGGTCTATTCTTCTACAATGGCAAGAATTGTCTTAGATCACAAAATGACTTCGGCCTAAAACAGCTTCTCTTATGTTAAGAAAACTATGTCTGGTCCTCCTCCCCCTGACCCCATCCTGGGGACTCCTTACTCTATCTGCTTACAAGTTCCCCTTGGGCAAAAGTTGAAAAAAAAAAAAAAGTAATGAGAAAAGCAGCTTGAGAGGTAATAAGTTGTAACATTGATAACTCTTCTTGAAAGTGTTGCCAGCTAAGACTAAAGAAATCCTTTTCTTTCAGTCAGCACTAAACTGGATGATGTGGCCTCCTCAATAAGTATTATTCTACATTACTTACATGTAATACATAATATGAGAATTTCCCAGGTGGCTCAATGGTAAAGAACTGCCTGCCAATGCAAAAGATGCAGGTTTGATTGCTGGGTCAGGAAGATCCCTTGGAGAAGGAAATGGCAAGCCACTCCAGGGTTCTTGTCCGAAGAGCTCCATGGACAAAAGAGCTCCATGGGCTATAGTCCATGGGGTCTCAAGAGTTGGATATGACTTCAAAACTAAACAACAATGTATAACATATTTGCAATAAATAAATGGTATGAATATTAGAAATATGAGTTCATATCAGTAGGCTTCCACAAGACAGTGTCTAGCTTTACAAACCATCTATGGGGAAAAAAACAAAAATAAAATCCTGCTCTAACAATTTGTAACTGTACACACACACACACACACACACACACACACACACACACACAAATCTCCTAAAATCAAAATAATCTGATTAAGAAACTATAGCTCCCCCTTTAAAGCTGAAATTTTTTGTAAGGCCATTAGTGATGATGACAAAGATATAGCTGTTGCAATTTACCATGATAGTTCTTTATTAGAGATTTTAAGGGTTAAATATAATTGAAAAGAAAACGAAACCATCACGCCTCATTTCAGTATCATATATTTTTGCATAAGATTTTAACTAGTCTTCAGTTGCAAATTTTGCTCTCACTCTGCTTGACTTCTACCTCTTTTCAGAAAATATATGTCATGTAGTTCTGGGCTCCCTGAGGAGAGCCAGTATGGTCAGCTCAGTGCTGCTGTAAACTTCAGATCTAGATATTGTCACCCATTTGCTCTTTCCCAAGACAGGGCACTTATTTCAGGACACCTGTCCTACTGTATTAGCTGTAAAAAAAAAAAATGCTGGTGACATATCTGAAAACTCAAACGGAAAAGAATTGGAGAGGGTCAGCATCTTTCCTTCTGCTGATTTTTAAAAACTGATTCTTGAGAAGACTGTTTCCATGCAGCGCGACCAGGCATTGGCACCGCTGATCCTATCATTTGCATGCAAGTCCCTTCGTTATCAATATAGACGGCCACACAGTTCACTCAACCTGTAGTGATGACAATCAGACGTGAAGATGGCTGAAATAATTGGGTCAAATCTGCAGCAGGCCGATTCAGTGGTCACATAAAATTGAGGGCATATTAAAAAATTATAACAAATCACTCTCTGCAGGTAAAAGAGGAGTGATGCTAGTGAAGTGTCAGCCCATTTCGGAAGGACACTAGCAGGTAAAATGATGTATACGATGCACTTACATAGCAGTGGAATGAAAATAAACAACACTGTTTATTATCAAAGAAATGTAGGCAGACTTATATCCCAAACATCTGATTTCCAGTTCATTCCCTCTCATAATAAAAAAGTTAGTCAAGTAATGGAAACACTGAGGAGTCAGATATTTTAAGCTATTATTTTACATGCCTTCTCTGCTGAGGTCCCCAACATTTTTGGCACCAGTGACTGATTTCGTGGAAGACAACTTTTCAGTGGACTAGGGAGGAGGGGTGATGGTTTCAGGATGATTCAAGAGTGTTACTCTTCTTGTGCACTCTGCTTCTATTATTATTACATCAGCTCCACCTCAGATCGTCAGGCATTAGATCCCAGAAGTTGGAGACCGCAGGTTATGTTACGCTGGGTTGGCTGTGTCACTCCAAATCCATCCTCTAAACTTTTCTGCTGCATTCTGTGCCCTGGGAGGCTCATGTGCTTGGACTACATCAACAGGCTCCTTTGTCTGGTTCTCAGCTGGGTTGGGTCAATAAGGGACATGAACGCGAGATCAGGGAAGGCAGGAGGGTGGGGTCCAGCACTGATGGTTTCTGCTCCCCTTGGAGAGACCATCCCTCCACAGACAATCATAACTTTTTTCTTTTTTAATTCTTAGCAAGATTCCGACATTTTTACTTGAATAAGCACTCCTAGGATTGTTGCAAGCCTTTAGTTAATATCCAGAATTCTGAAAAGGTAATTTTGGCAAGTGTTGGCCAGTGTTTTTATCACTTTTATGGAGGGACAGGTTTGGGACAGCCATAACTCTTGTCATTCAGATGTTAACCTCCTTCTGATGTTGCAGGAAAAAGAGTGAGATCAAAGAGGATGGTCAGATCCCAGGTAATGTCCAAGTCTCTGGGACAGCCCCCAAGTATGGATTTTTGGCTTCGCACAGGGAAGAATTCAACAGCAAGCCATAGTAAAGAGAAAGAAGGTTAATTCAGGAAGGAAACACACTCCATAGACAGAGTGTCAGCCATCTTGGAAGGAAAGAGGCCACAGGGTATGTGTTTGTCAGATTTTATGGATGTGGGTAATTAATTAGGCTAATGAGCAGAAGGAGTATTCTAGCTATTTTGAGGATGGGGTGGGGATTTCCAGGAATTAGGCCACCTACCATGGGATCACTTTATGACTCTTTGTGGTCATCATCCATATAGTCAAAGCTATGGTTTTTCCAGCAGTCATATGTGAGAGTTGGTCCATAAAGAAAGCTGTGCACCGAAGAATTGATGCTTTCAAATTGTGGTGCTACAGAAGACTCTTGAGCATCCCTTAGACTGTAAGAAGATCAAATCAGTCAATCCTAAAGGAAATCAACCCTGAATACTCATTGGAAGGACTGATGCTGAAGCTCTGACACTCTGGCCACCTGATGTGAAGAGCTGACTCATTGGAAAAGACTCTGATGTTGGGAAAGACTGAAGGCAAAAGGAGAAGGGGGTGGCAGAGGATGAGATGGTTAGAGAGCCTCACTGACTCAAAAGACATGAATTTGAGCAAACTCCAGGAGATAGTAGAGGACAAAGGAGCCTGGCGTGAAGCAGTGCACCGGGTTGCTTATGACTTAGCAACTGAACAACAACAACTAGAATCATGGCACCTGGGGTATGTTACAGTGAGTGCATACTGAGGCTCAAGGTCAAGTGGAAGTTGAGTTCACCATCGTAGACCTAATTGGTTCTAATCAGTTCATGTCATGTCCTGGGGCTGTCATTCCCTTAAAGGTTGTGCCTGCTCCCTTCCAGTCTCACTAGGACAGAGTTTTCGAGATTCATTTAAGGTGGATTCAGAATTTGCTCTTTTCTTTATTCTATGTAGTATTCCTGTGTAGTATATCACAATCATTTATCTATGTATCTGCCAACACATGTTTGTGTTTCTTTGTGAATACATCTTCTTTGTTCTTGGATAAAATCCTAATACTTGCTGGATTATAGTTTTATAAGGAAGTAAAACATTGTAATTTTAGAAGGAACAACTAGTTTTTCAAAATAATTGAATTATTTTATACTCCATGTGATATTATGAAACCTACAGCTGATTCACTTCATTATTGTCATGTCTTTTTTGGTCAATCTTTTTTTAAGTGATTTATAGTTGATTTACAATGTTGTGTTAGTTTCGGATGTACAGCAAAGTCATAGATACATATATGTATCATATACATATGGCACATACATATCAAACATATCTCATAGCTCTTTTTAGATGACCCATTCCTTCCACACAGCCTCCCCACCTTTGTGTTCCAGTAACTGTATCCTCCTCTTTGCTATTACTGCACCATCTCAAGGGGTTTCTATGCTCCTTGAACAAACTTTGTAAATAGTCCCTGGAGTGGGAGTAGATAAAAAAAGATGCGGAACATGTATACAATGGAGTAATACTCAGCTATAAAAAAAGAAGGGTTTCCCTAGTAGTTCACATGGTAAAGAACCTGCCTGCAATGCAGGAGACCCTGGTTTGATTCCTGAGTCAGGAAGATCTGCTGGAGAAGGGATAGCTACCCACTCTAGTATTCTTGAGCTTCCCTGGTGTCTCAGCTGGTAAAGAATCCACCTCCAATATGGGAGACCTGGGTTCGATTCCTGGGTTGGAAAGGCCCCCTGGAGAAGGGAATGGCAATTTTCTTTGTGAATACATCTTCTTTGTTCTTGGATAAAATCCTAATACTTGCTGGATTATAGTTTTATAAGGAAGTAAAACATTGTAATTTTAGAAGGAACAACTAGTTTTTCAAAATAATTGAATTATTTTATACTCCATGTGATATTATGAAACCTACAGCTGATTCACTTCATTATTGTCATGTCTTTTTTGGTCAATCTTTTTTTAAGTGATTTATAGTTGATTTACAATGTTGTGTTAGTTTCGGATGTACAGCAAAGTCATAGATACATATATGTATCATATACATATGGCACATACATATCAAACATATCTCATAGCTCTTTTTAGATGACCCATTCCTTCCACACAGCCTCCCCACCTTTGTGTTCCAGTAACTGTATCCTCCTCTTTGCTATTACTGCACCATCTCAAGGGGTTTCTATGCTCCTTGAACAAATCTTTGTAAATAGTCCCTGGAGTGGGAGTAGATAAAAAAAGATGCGGAACATGTATACAATGGAGTAATACTCAGCTATAAAAAAAGAAGGGTTTCCCTAGTAGTTCACATGGTAAAGAACCTGCCTGCAATGCAGGAGACCCTGGTTTGATTCCTGAGTCAGGAAGATCTGCTGGAGAAGGGATAGCTACCCACTCTAGTATTCTTGAGCTTCCCTGGTGTCTCAGCTGGTAAAGAATCCACCTCCAATATGGGAGACCTGGGTTCGATTCCTGGGTTGGAAAGGCCCCCTGGAGAAGGGAATGGCAAGTATTCTGGCCTGGCTTCTCCAGTAGCTCAAGTAGCAAAGAATCTGTCTGCAACACAGGAGACACAGGAGATGCCAGTTTGATCCCTGGGTCAGGAAGATCCCCTGGAGGAGGAAATGGCAACCCACTCCAATATTCTTGCCTGGAAAATCCCATAGACAGAGGAGCCTGAAAGGGTACAGACCATGGCGTTGCAGAGAGTCAGACATGACTGAGCACGCACTGCTGCTGCTGCTTCTGAGTCGCTTCAGCCGTGTCCAACTCTGCGACCCATAGATGGCAGCCCACCGGGCTCCCCCATCCCTGGGATTCTCCAGGCAAGAACACTGGAGTGGGTTGCCATTTCCTTCTCCAATGCATGAAGTTGGAAAGTGAAAAGTGAAAGTGAAGTTGCTCAGTTGTGTCTGATTCTTTGAGACCCCATGGACTACAGCCCACCAGGCTCCTGCATCCATGGGATTTTCCAGGCAAGAGTACTGGAGTGCAGTGCCATTGCCTTTTTTAAATTTAATCTTTACTGGGGGACAGTTCTCTATGACATTTCTGTATGCTTTTGTTCTGGAATATCTTTTCAAGGATATTCATATAGCAAACAGGCTTGCACATTAGGAATACTATGGACCTCTACCAGAGTTTCCTCCGGCTTCTCCCTGCCCAAGGATAGTTCACCATATTTTGGGTCCCAGTGAAATCTAGCAATATATATATATATATATACTTTTTTTTTTCTTCCCTGGTGGTTCAAACAGTAAAGAATCTACCTTCAATGCCGGAGACCCAGGTTTGGTCCCTAGGATGGGAAGATCCCTGGAGAAGGGAATGACAACCACTCCAGTATTCTTGCCTGGAGAATCTCTTGGACAGTGGAGACTGGTGGGCTACAGTCTCCTGTAAGTGCATGGGGTTGCAAAGAGCCAGACATGACTGAGCGATTAACACTTCTACTTTGAAATAGCCTTGAGAAGCAGAGATAGCATTCCCTCTTAGGGCAAAGAACACATATGTTTTCTGACTAGGAGGATAAAGACAATGTCTCTCTCCAGGGCAAAGGTTGACGGGTTTACTTTCAGGTCATTATAAAAGATAGGGGTTTACTAAGCTCTGAGTTCCTCAGCTGCAAACTCCTTCCAGAACAGCATACGTCTGGGTGATTTGGGAGGCGAGAGGAACCAATGAAACACAAGCTCTTACCGCCTGCTGCGCTGTTCATAGAACAGTCCTTTGTCTCTGTTCCAGATGTCTCAGGTTTTGTCTGTATCTATGAAACTGTAACAGGCAGATCTGTTCCCTTGCAAATGGGTACAAATCTCAGACTCTTCACAGTTATTAACAGTCCAAGGACTCCTAACCCGATGACCCAGCATCCTGAAGCCATGTGTTTCTACATCAGTCACTAATTTTGTGGTCATTTGTTATGGCAGCAACAGAAAATACGTCAGGCAAGGTATTTTTGTACTAAGTCTTCCTTCCTGGGGGCACTGACCACACCCCCAGGGTTCCTGAGAATAAGGAAAATGGAAAAGTCTAGTTCTGGGACACTTGCTTGATTCTTATATCCTGACTTAGCAAGGATCCTAGGAAGAGTGTCAAGGAAGAAGGGAGAAAACAGACCTGCGCCCCTGTTTGCCTCTTCCCTTCGAGTGAGAAAATTGAAAAGTACAGATCATAAGATTTACACTCTAGGAATAAAACAAAAAAAAATTCTAGTTCTACATCCTCAAAGTAAAGAGGATACAAATATATCAATAGAAGCACCAATTACACAGGCCCTAGCCTGGTAAACTCCACACAGAGCTATGCGTGCACAGAATAAGGGCTTCCCCGGTGGCTCAGATGGTAAGGAACTGGCCTGCACCGTGGGACACCCAGGCGCAGTTCCTGGGTTGGGAAGATCCTCTGGAGAAGGGAATGACTACCCACTCCAGTAAGTCTGGCAGGCTAGTCCATGGGGTCTCAGAGCGGGACACAACTGCGTGACTAATACACACAGCGCATCACTCTACAGGGCCGGAGGGGAATCAGTTCTCACCGCACCCCTATGTTCGACCCGCATAAAGTCATGCAGAACATGTGCTCGTGAGTTTACCCAAGGCAACCAATATAGCCTGAAATACATGAAAACAGCCAGAGGTAAAACTAAAGCTCCACAGAGAGCTCTGCTCACATGTGAAAAAGGAAGCTTCTCCCACCCTAGGGCAAAATCCTCCCGTGAATTCTCCTTACCTCACGAAGAAAGCCTTCTTTCTGTGGGGATCAGCACAGTCGAGCACCTGAAGTACACTAAATGACATGGGGATTTTTGCTTACATCCTAAAAGAATCTGTCTCCATAAAAAATGTTTTTCTCTAATCCACAGAATCTTCCTCCTAACCAAACACACCTTTTCTCCTCCCAAATCTCCTAAATTATCTAGCTGTGAATCTCAAATTATTAAAACTTTTCACACTGCTTTTAGCCTGTGACTTGATAGTCAAGTGTCACTTAAACCAGTCTGAAAACAAAAAATCAATTAAAAAAGAAAACTTCCCCATCAGATAGAGTATTGGAAAGTTCGTCTCATGAGTAATAATTTATAGACAAGATAATGTATTATTTACCAAGCAAGTCATTTGCACCATTTACAGCGTCTTCTTCGCTTGAGCAACAAACAACATATACCACACTAAGGATTATCAGGTGGCTTAAATGGCAACCCACTCCAGTATTCTTGCCTGGAGAATCCCATGGACAGACAAGCCTGGTGGGCTACAGTCCACGGGTCGCAAAGAGCCGGACACAACTGAGCAACTTCACTTTCACTTTAAGATACTTTATCACCTTTCTTGTGAGGTAATTGGAGATTCTGACAGTCATTAATCCAGTAATGCCAGCAACATGCTTTTGAAGACAGCAAATGTGCTATTTAAATATTTTAGTAGTTTAAATAAAGACCTTTATAAAGAAAAGCCAACATAAAAGTTAATGTACTGACAGAATAAACCTGAATCAAGAATATGAAAATTAGGGACTTCCCCGGCAGTCTAGTAGTTAAGACTCCACACCTGCCATGCAGAGGGCACAGGTTCGATCCCTGATCAGGGAACTTAGATGCCAAATGCTAGGCGACCATAAAGCAAAACAGAAACACCAACAAATACAAAAATAAAAAGTTGGGAGAGTGATGGGAGAGTTTACATTTTTGAGAGACATCTGGTCAGACACTATATGAATGTCTACAATTAGGCTGTTTGGACTTTAATTCCTTAATAAATGGAGCTATTAGAAATTTCATTGACCTAAGAACACCATGCAAAAAATTGCTAAGTTCTAAGGGTGCAACGAAACAAGAAGATTCAGGGACAAACTGAGGTTTAAAGGACATTGAGAGCCTGCTCAGAGTAGAATCAGAAAAGTACCCACCATCCAGTCTCAGGCTTAGGGTCGGGATTAGTTTCTACATTATCACACATGGTGGGGCCTTTTCATTCATCTGACCTGACTCTAAAGGAAAGGACTGTTGGGACTTCCTGGCAGTCCAGGGTTAGGACTTCCACTTCCACTGCAGGGGCCCAGATTCTACCCCTGACTGGGGAACTCACAGCCACAACTACTTGTGAGATCTTGTGGCTTAAGATCTCACAAGCCATATGGTGTGGCAAAAAAACCCCAAAAACCTTGTGTCCTAGATTTACTTAAACACAAAAACAAATCCTAATAACAACAACAACAAAAACATGATTTTTCAATGTTGATTTGGAGACAGAACTACACAGTTCCCTAGATATTAAGTGTGAGAACGTCTGCTGAAATTTAAATACACTCCTCATGAAGCCATGGCAGAACTTTACGTTGAGATTCGTTCAGCAACTTCATAACAGCCCATTATAAACTTTTTGAAATTTATTCTAAATTAGGTGTTGGAAGACTATTACTATAAAAGGGCAGATTGTAAATATTTCTAAATATTTTTTTTACAACTTTAAAAATGTAAAAGCCAAAAAGAAGTGAGTATATTCACATTATCCAGCCAATCTCCAGATCACTTTACATCTTGCAAAACTGAAATTCTGTCCCCACTGAATTGACAATCTCCCATTTCCCCTGTACATCAATGTGTACAGCAGTATTGGACACTGTTAGTGGATAGGAAGGAGGATTCTCTGAGCAAGGTCAAAAGCAGCAGAGAAGGGTCATATCCATACCTCCTTCTCCAGGTATATACCCCAGTGTTTACAGCAGCATTATTCAAAATGGGCAAAAAAATGGAAAGAACACCATTGTCCTTCGACAAAGGAATGGATATACAAAATGTGGTTTTACACACAGTGCAACACTGCAATAGTGCTCAGCTGCTCAGCTGTGTCCAACTCTTTGAGAACAAAACCAATATTCCATTGTATGTATAAACCACACTTTATCCATTCATCTGCTGACGAACAATTAGATTCTTTCCACTTTTTGCCAATTTTGAATAATGTGGCCAGGAACATTGGTTTCCACTTTTTGCTTGCTGTGAATAATGCTTCTCTGTGAACACTGGGGAATCTCATTCAGCTTTTAAAAAGATGGAAATCCTGATAGGTGCTATAACACAGATGAACCCTGAAAACATTATGCTTAGTGAAGTCAGACATAAAAGGACAAATATTCTCTGCCTCCACTTCTATACAGTATCAATACCTAGAGGAGTCAAATGCAAAGAGGGAGAAAGTAGAATAGTGGTCACTTTCAGTAGCATAGGGTCTGGGGCAAAGGGGAATGGAGACTTAGTGTTTAATGAGCACAGAACTTCAGCTGCATGATGAAAAATCCCAGAGGTGGGCAGCAGTGACAGTTGCGCAACAATGTAAATGTACTGATCACCACTGAATCGCGGCTTCTTAAAAAGAGTCAAAATGGTAAATTTCATGTGTATTTTACCACAAAAAAAAAAGAAAAAAAGGAAACGTAAAAACTGTTCTAGGTCAGTCATACAGAAGCAGACTGCTGGCTGCAACTGGGTCGCATGCTATAGTTTGCTCTAAGTCATTGAATGAAATGAAGCCACTCAATAAAATGAACAAAATGACAGAAAATAATTTTTTAAAGTATAATTCATTTTTATTTCAATGTGAACACGTTATAATTTCATATTTAATATACTTGTTGTACTTGCCAAAATTTATAAATGCAACTACAGTATTTATGGATCAAAAAATACTTGAGTCTCTTTAAGATGAGATAGAATGTATGTAAAGACAGGCTATAAAGACAGGGTGATATGCACAAGTATCCACAGCTTTACCTGTTAAGAGATGTAGGGAGGTACAGGAGAGGTAGAGATGAATTAATTATGGTGTCTGCAATAAAGCGTAAAACTTAGCCTGAAAGATGTGGTAGGTAAAGCTGAAACAATGGGTGAAAATACCCAGTCTCAGTTCAGATTTCAAAGTCTGGTATTACAGCCTATACCACTTATACCTTCTTTCCCACTCACCTGGTGCAGAGTAAACCATTTTCCTTCCATCTGGCTGGGGCGGAGGCATGGGGTTGGGGGAGTGACTCATTACAAAATTAAGCATACTGCTGGATATCTCCCCCAAGCTCCCCCCTGCATTCTTGCAACAATTAAACCTAAAACTCACTTAATTCTTTGACTGGTTGGCACAATCTCAAACTGTGAAGGCAACATATTCCTTAAAGAGAAAAGCCTGAGGCAATTTTTCTAGTCTTCAAGTCAGCTCAAAGCAAAAAAAAAAAAAAAAATCAATAATGACTTTCAGACTAGGTAGAGAATATATACATACATCGACAAAAGATATTGTTTCAGTTATCGATTCACTGGAACATATCCAACAAAGAACCCTAAACTCAGTGAGGGAAAACTATCTCATTTTACTCGTGGACTTTTTTTAACTTCATTTTTTTAGAGCCATTTTAGGTTTACAATCAAATGGAAAGAAATGTACAGACAGAATTTCCACATCCCCTCCACCCACACACATGCATGGCCTCCCCCCATCATCAGCATCATTCACCTGAATGGTACATTTTTCATCAAGGATGAATCTAAACTGATACATCATAATCACCCAAAGAGCACAGTTAACCACCCAGAGTCCACAGTTTACCTTAGAGTTCACACTTGGTTTTTGCATATTCTGGGCTTGGACAAAATTATAATGACATATATTCATCATTATCATATCAATAGAATATTTTCACTGCTCTAAAAACCCTCTGGGTTCTGCCTATTCATCTGGCAAATCACTGACCCCATCTGACAATTATTCATCTTTATATTGTTTCCATAGTTTTGCCTTCTCCAGAATGTCATACACTTGGAATCATATAGTATGTAGGCTTTTCAGATTGGCTTCTTTCATTTGGAAATATGAATTTAAGATATCTTCAGGCTTTTCATTGCTTGATAGCTCAAAATTTTTTAGTGCTGAATAAAATTCCATTGTCTGAATGTATCACTGTTTCAGTTCAGTTCAGTTGCTCAGTCGTGTCCAACTCTTTGCAACCCCA
>SJYC01038601.1:0-12520 GCA_006408675.1 Madoqua kirkii
TGTGTGTGTGTGTGGACATAAGGTTTCAACTATCTTTGGATAATCAATAAGAGTATGATTGTTGGATCATATAGTAAGAGTGTATTTCATTTTGTAAGAAACCACCAAACTGTCTTCCAAAGTAACTGTACCATTTCTCACTCCCACTAGCAGTGCATGACAGTTCACACATTGGTGAAAACCTCACCAGCATTTGGTGTTGTCAGTTCCAGATTCTGGCCATTTTAATAGGGATGTGGTTGTATGTCATTGTTTTAACTTGCATTTCTCAGATAACATATGATGTGGAGCATCTTCCCACTATGCTTATTTGACATCTGGATATCTTCTTGGGTGAGTTCTATTAAGGTGGTTGGCCCATGTTTTAATTAAGCTTTTGTTTCCTTAGTTCTGCATTTTAAGAGTTTTTGTACATTTTTGGATCACAGTCCTTAACAGGTGTGCCTTTTCCAAATTTTTCTCCCAGTCTGTGCCTTTCTCCTAGTTCTCTTGAGCTCATGGGTTCTTCAGGCCAGAAATCAGGGTAAGGCGGAGCTGGAATGGCTTCCTCTGGTCCACAGGTTTAGCGCTTCAGCTTGAAAGACACAAAACGCTGATGGGTGACTCCAGATCTGGGAGCCAGAAGCAGCTTCTCCACTCGTGTGGCAGGCACCGGGCTGGCTACCTGGAGGGCTGGGCTCAGCTGTGACTGTCACTCAGCATACCTTCCAGGGACCTTCTGAGCACATCAGCCTCTGGCAGTCAGACTTCTACATGATGGCTGAGAGTTCGGAAAGCAAGTGTTCCAACAGACAAGGTGGAGTGACCTAGCCTCTGAAGTCAAATGGTAACTATGATCACCTTTCACTATACTCTAGTGGTCCAATCAGCCATGCCTCACCTATTAAATATAGGAGGGGGTAGAGTCTATATCTTTATAAGACAAGTAAAGAAATTGCAGCTTCATTTTAAAACCATTCCAGACATATTTACATAGAGAAATGGGAGGATACAGGCCAAGGGCTTAACAATGTGCACCTCTCCGAATTCCTCAAAGTGAATTTTGTTAACCTATTAAGTCAGACTAATCCAAACATACCTTCCGTGGATAGCAAAATTTCACCTACTTATTCTCATATGACACAGTAACATATCAGCAGAAATTCATTTTCTGTAATGTATACTGCATCAAGCATGACTAACAGCTTGCTTTTGACCCTAGAACCACCTGCTAGTCATAACCATTTACTTTTCAAACACGATCAAGTTCAGAGCCACCCTCAAACTTAGGCTAAATCATATCCAGAAAGAATACAGAAAATACCCATAGCAAGTCAGGAGAAGAAACTGCCAGCCCACTCCAGTATTCTTGCCTGGAGAATCCCATGGACAGAGGAGCCCAGCGGGCTCCTATCGTGCATGAGGTTGCAAAGAGTCGGACATGACTGACAACTAAACATAGCAAGTAAAGCAAGGAGCTGAGGATCAGGCCAACACTATGGCTGCTGAAATCAGAGGCCATTCCTGTCTCACTGACTTCATGGGCCAAGAATAATTTCAGAAGTAAACTAAATGGGAGCAAATAAAGTTACTAACTTATTTTTCCAAAGTAAAAATACTTAGAAAGCAACTATTCTATTACTATCCTCACATGAAAGAAAAATAGAATGAACAATTTCGAAATAAAACATACTCACTTAGGAAGAATAAATTAAAAACTACATAATTTTTTTTTTCTCATTTCTCTGCTGACCTGCAGAAACTTCACCATGGATGAACCTCAGTACACATACTGGGGTGGGAAACCACCTGTGCATCTAACATTCCGGTCCCTTCCCTTTCTTGCTTTATTCTAATAGTTCTAGAACTTCAGCTTGCTCCTACAAATTCAATCTAAAAGACAAAGAAGGAAATGACTTATAACACACAACAAGTGCTATAAGCATATGGGGAGCAAGGGGGAATTAAGGAAAGTTCCACAAATTATGTGCAGATTTGTCCAAGAGAAAGAATGGGGAAGATTACTATGGATGCCAATGACAGTAGCTGAAAGGCATATGTATCCAAGGCAACCATATTGTGTACCAAAAAAGTAAGTAGTGATTATACTTGGTTGTAAAGGTTACTTTTCTTTTTCTACTTTCCAAAATTTAACAATAGAGCATGCATTACTTTAATGATCAGGAAATTTAAAAATAATGATTTCAATTTTATAGGTTAACTTAGGAAGAACAAACAAAATGCACATTTCCCCTTAAAAAAGCAGTCTGTATTAAAAGAAATTCTCAGGTGGTAGGTATAGACAGATCCAATGCTTGAGTCAGATACCAAGGTTAGAATCCTGGCTCTACCACTAACAAGTTCAACGAGTTCCTCAAACTTTATCCTTAAATACTTGAATCTGTTTTCTCATAAATTTAACAATAGAGCATGCATTACTTTAATGATCAGGAAATTTAAAAATAATGATTTCAATTTTATAGGTTAACTTAGGAAGAACAAACAAAATGCACATTTCCCCTTAAAAAAGCAGTCTGTATTAAAAGAAATTCTCAGGTGGTAGGTATAGACAGATCCAATGCTTGAGTCAGATACCAAGGTTAGAATCCTGGCTCTACCACTAACAAGTTCAACGAGTTCCTCAAACTTTATCCTTAAATACTTGAATCTGTTTTCTCATCTGTGACATGGAAAACTGCCTACCTTTTAGGAATTTTGCACAGATCAACTGATATAATGTAAGAAAAGCGCTTGGTACAGTGACTGACCTCAGAAAGTAACAGATACAAGACATATTTGTGTATCAATTGAGAAGTAGATAACTTGTTTGCTCTATTGGTTTAGAAAGGCTTTAAGATCCCACCACTGTTTGCCTCAAAGCTTTGAGCACGTAAAACTTCTTTGTCAGTAGTAACGTAAACCTTTTGAAACTTAAATATATGCCAGTTTCTACCAAGTTCCAAATGCTTCCAAAATTAAGCTATCCCTAGAGTGTTCTTTCGGAGGATCCCGAAATAACTAAGTGGCTCCACCCGTAGATTTTAGCAACTGACACAAAACTAGGCGGACGTTTCCCATTTCCTCTTATTCCAGCCGACTCCCCTATCCACTCCCAGGGAGAATCGCAGATTTTTGGGTCAGAGAAAGGTTCAGCTCTAAGGTAATGGCTTCTTACACAGCCTTTCTTAAAGCTGCAATACAGTCAGCAGAACAGTGTAGTAGGAGTTCCTCAAATGTTTTCAAGAGACTTGTACAGCTTGCAGAATCTTCCTGGGCCACTGAGCCAGTCGGGAGCAACTCCACAACTTCCGGACATCCCGACTTCTTCCACCCGGGTAGCTAGGTACGTGCCTAGAAGCCCCGCCCCGGAAAAATGGCCAATCACAGAACGAGAAGTGAGCCGGATGGGGCGGGCCTATCTTGCGCAGTCCTCGAATCACCAACCTCAGACAGCGAGGGCGGAAACGGAAGCCCTGGTTTGGCCTTGGGTTCCGCCTTGGGGGAATGTCCCGAAAGAACAAGTGAAGAAATCCTGAGGCTGGTGGGTTGGCGTTCTCCTCTGTTATCTATCCGCGGAATCGTCAGTGACGCCTGCAGCCGCCGCCGGGAAGGGACGCCACCACCCAAGAAAAGAGCGAGCAGGCCGGCAGCCGCGGGGCAGAAACGAACTGAGTGCAGAGTCTTTACAGGCTGGTCCCATTGGCGCCGCTCCCCTCGAGGCCATGGTGCCGGCGGAGCTCTGGGCAATCCCCAGGTGAGGGCAGCGGTTCTGCAGAGGATTCCACCGCGGAAGAACTGGGTCGATGCTTTGTGGGGAAGAAAGAATGTTGCCCGCACTGCTCCCCGGTAGCCCCGTGAGCGGCCGCGTTTGTGGCAGCAGCAACAGTAAGCACAGCGTGGGCCGAGGCGGCAGTTCAAGCTGCTGGTAGAGTCGCTCGTCGGCTCTTTTTCCGTAATATGCGAGACGAAAAAACAGCCCAAGAACAGGGCTCCGCGTTACCATCTACTTCGAGCTTCTTGTCCTTCCTACTCGGAGCTGATTTATGCGGAAACATGCCTTGCACTTGTACCTGGAGGAACTGGAGGCAGTGGATTCGACCTTTAGCGGTGGTTCTCTACCTGTTGTCCATAGTGGTTGCGGTTCCCCTCTGCGTGTGGGAACTACAGAAACTGGAGGTAAGAGGGTCCCACACCATCAGCCCCCTACCCGTTCTTCTACCGTCCTGTCCATCTAAGGTAGCCCGTTTTTACCCGGATGCTCCAGGCTTGATATCCTGAAAAATGTCATGTAATGAACCCATAGCAGAACCGATGTCTGGCTTCTGGTTGTTCACGGTTTTTCAGAGCATGGAGGTAGGACTGAGAAAATAAAATATATTACTATAGCAGCTTCGGAGAGCACTGTTTTGCAGGCAGTCATCCATTTCCGGAAAGTAAGATAACTTTATTCCTGAAATCTGATCTGTTCAAATACTGAACTTAGTTAGATCTACCTTAAGGACCAGGTGTAGAATTTTATTAGCATTTAACTAGCTTCCTGAATTGGAGAAGGCAGTGGCAACCCACTCTGGTACACTTGCCTGGAAAATCCCATGGGCAGAGGAGCCTGGTAGGCTGCAGTCCATGGGGTCGCTAAGAGTCGGACACGACTGAACGACTTCACTTTCACTTTTCACTTTGATGCATTGGAGAAGGAAATGGCAACCCACACCAGTATTCTTGCCTGGAGAATCCCAGGGACGGGGGAGCCTGGTGGGCTGCCATCTAAGGGGTCGCACAGAGTGGTACACAACTGAAGCGACTTAGCAGCAGCTTCCTGAATTAAAGAATTGAGTTGGTTCGACTTTGTTCTTACTTTAAAATTGAACTTTTAGCCAACAAAGTCTTCAGGGAAAATGCCTTATATGTTTTTTGATGTCATATTCTTATTATGACATCAGGAAAGTACTATAAGCTGAAAGACCCCAAAGTAAATACTTAACTAAGCACTTTGTAAAAAAGTTGAAATGAACTTTAAAGTTTGACGTTAATAAAACCCAAGGGACTATTTTTACTTAGAAACAACTGTTTCACAAAAGTTATGACAAGACCATGGCAATTTGGGGCCTTTTGTGTGGAAATGTTTTTATATAATTAAATTGTAATAAATATATGCTTGTTTTCTGTGTGTTCACTCAATTTTTTTGTTCACTTTCCCGTACTAGCATAGTCCATATAGTTATTTTTAATGTTACTAGACTATTACACTATATTAAGTGTTTCTCATCCATTAGAAATTTAGATTATTTCCATAATTTGTCTACCAAACTTCACGTATGGACATCTTAATACTAACAGAGATTCCTTACTTTTAAGTATTTCTTTAGAGTGTTTCTTACTCTGAAATATAGGAACTATTTTAAAGATTAATTCTGTGTATCATAACCTAATTTAAGACTTTTCTTAGTTGTTGCTGTCAGT
This sequence comes from Madoqua kirkii, assembly GCA_006408675.1. Classification (NCBI taxonomy): domain Eukaryota; kingdom Metazoa; phylum Chordata; class Mammalia; order Artiodactyla; family Bovidae; genus Madoqua; species Madoqua kirkii. Next base: position 5,440 of record SJYC01038601.1, read on the forward strand.
GACAAATAGTAGTCAGTCTAAGAAAGAGATGGAAAATTTTACTCAAGACAAACAGAATTATAGCCTGGGAGACAGCCTCTCAGAGAGCTCTGAAGCACTGTCCTGAAGAGATACAGGGGAAGCTGGTGGACATGTGATTCTGGCTAAGGAGGCAGATGCAGTCAAGTATTCGGTAGAAGATCACTAGTCACAGGAACAGGTATGAATTTAGTGAAGATGCAAGAATCCAGGTTCATAAAAAATTTCTCTTGAAAATAGCCGACTATCTGAAGGCCAGTTTTGCCAATTTTCACAGCGTCTGCCCCGCCCCCACCACCACCCTAAATTCCTTCCAGGGTGTATTGTAGGTCATTGCCCACGGTGCCTAGTGATTTAATTCTCAAACAACTGGATGGGCAGTATTTATTATTTTACAGTCCTTTTCTTTTCGCTCTTAATTTAGACCAAAGTTTGGCAGGCATTTTGCGACCAAGTTGTCCCACAGGATTGGGAATGCTTGTTCTCAGGTCAAATAAGGATTTTCAAGTTAAGCCATTCAATGTACTGTTACTGAACTAAGTCCTGTGACTAGTAACCAAAAGCCTCTGAGCCTCTGTTTAATGTCCGGGAAATGGTTCCCTCTTGTTGCTTCTTCCCGCAATAAAAAGTTACACTGTTACAGTCATGGATCTTATATAACTATATATTGGGTCAGTCATTTCAAGTGGCCTAATCATTAGTTTTATCAGAGATTAGGACACATTTGGTAGTGCCAGAACCAATAACCATAAACAGGCATGAATGCAAGTAGTATAGTTAGTAACATCACTAAGGTTTTAAGTTTTTAAGTTTGAACTTTGTTACAGCCCAATGTCTCCCCAGCTCTGACCACTCTTCAGCTCCAGTCACCATCTTTAAGGGGAGTGATAACGTTGGCATTGTATATAAAGCTCAGCAGTGGACATTAACTTGGGCAAACTTCAGAAGATGGTGAGAGACAGGGAGGCCTGGTGTGCTGCAGTCCACGGGATCGCAAAGAGTCAGACATGACTTGGCATTTGAACAACTACAATAAAGCTCACCAGAGATGTCTGCACTTACAAGTCAGGTGCTGGGTCATCATGACCCCTTTCAGAATCGAGAAAGGAATGCTGTCTTCTAAGTAGAGGCCAGAAGGAGAGAAAGTGATCTTTATGTTTGAGGAGGTACTGCTGCCGCTAGAGGTCTGGCTAACACAGTGCAGATGCATAGTGCACCCCAGAGGGGCAGGGGGATGCCAGAAGGCAGAGGAAAAGTTTTGTGTGAAAGTGGTTCTTGTTTTGCTTTAAAATGTAAATTGTTATTTCATCATTGATGTCAACTCTATTTTTTCTGTACCAGCTTTGAAGGAATATTTTAATCTACAGTCTCCACTGCTAACACCCTAAGCCAGATTCTCGTCATGTATTGCCTGGACTATCCTGAGCACACCAGCCAAACTACCTAGTGAAAACATAAGTCACGCTGTGTGTGTCCTCATGAAGTTTTCCAGTCACTGCTTGTCCCAGATTAAAAGCCAGTATGTCCCTGACTGATGCCGAGCCCTAGCATGGTCTGAACCCACCCCCACCCCATCTCATCTGACTTCCCCTCCTTAGATCCTGAGCCTCCTCCACACTTGCTTTTCTCAAACGTGTAGGGCATGCTCCCTCCTTAGGGCCTCGGCATGTCATAATATGCCTTTCCCCAGATGGTATTTTCATTCCTTTGTGTCCTTCAGGTTTTTACTTCAGTGTCACCCAGCTCCCCTGTTTAAAAATTAACAAGCTTCTGTTCCTCAGCTCTTCATATCCTCTTCCCGTCTTTTATCTTTCTTAGGACTCACCAGCATCTAACACAATTTATATTTTACTTGTTTTCTCCTTTTGCCCAAATGTCTGATACTTAATAAATGGTTGTTTGAGTCCCAGTCCTGCTGTATTCTATACGGTTAGAGAGAGAAACATGGCTCCTGCTTTCCTGGAACTTAGTGATAGAGGCAAACACAACCAGCACAAACAGATCAATACACGATGTGAAGTGCTATGAGGAAATTTCAGTTCAGTTCAGTCGCTCAGTCGTGTCCGACTCTTTGCGACCCCATGAATCACAGCACGCCAGGCCTCCCTGTCCATCACCATCTCTCGGAGTTCACTCAGATTCACATCTATCGAGTCCGTGATGCCATCCAGCCGTCTCATCCTCTGTCGTCCCTTTCTCCTCCTGCCCCCAATCCCTCCCAGCATGAAAGTCTTTTCCAGTGAGTCAACTCTTCGCATGAGGTGGACAAAGTACTGGAGTTGCAGCTTTAGCATCATTCCTTCCAAAGAAATCCCAGGGCTGATCTCCTTCAGAATGGACTGGTTGGATCTCCTTGCAGTCCAAGGGACTCTCAAGAGTCTTCTCCAACACCACAGTTCAAAAACATCAATTGAGGAAATGAGGAAATTTTAAAAGATCTAAAAAGTGAACAAGTGGGGCAGCATTGTTACACATCTTCCAAAAACAACTCTACCAGCATGTGCAAAATTAAGTGGAAAGAAGTTAGAAAGCTCTTCAAGGTGGTTCAGAGATAGTGGGTGCCCAGGCTATGATGACTTACAGCCCAAGTCAGGATAGCAGAAATAGAGATGGAAAAGTGAATTTTAAGCATCATGGAAATTGAAGAAACAGAGCTTGACAGGGGTATGATTGGGGAAGAGAGGCAGTGAGAGAAAGGGGGATGGAGAAAGGGGGATGTCAAGAGCCACTCTGAGGTTTCAGTCTTGAACAACAAGGTAAATGGTGATGCCAGTTCCCAAGATGGAAACTCAGACTTGAGAGCACTTAAGTTCTGCTTGGGACATATAGTTCACAGTATGTGAGAGACATTTACATGGGCTCGTCAGATCCGCATTTGCTAAGTTGTTTCAGTCGTGTGCCCGCCAGTCTCCTCTGCCCATGGGGGTTCTCCAGGCAAGAATACTGGAGTGGGTTGCCATGCCTCCTCCAGAAGGACAAAATAGAAGTCTGGTGCTGCTGCGCTGTCCATTGGTCTTTACAAGTAAGAGGGTCCTTTGTGAGCCTTGTCATGGTTTCGATGGAAGCATCAGTGGTGGTGGTGGTGGTGGTTTAGCTAAGTTGTATCCAGCTCTTGCGATCCACATGGACTTTAGCCTGCCAGCCTCCTCTGTCCATAGGGTTCTCCAGGCAAGAATACTGGAGTGCGTTGACACCTCCTTCTCAGGGATCTTCCCGACCCAAAGATTGAACCTGGTCTCTTGCATTGCAGGCAGAGTCTGTACCAACTGAGCTATGAGGAAAACCCTGGAGGCATCGGGGCAAAAGCTAAAAATAAAGTGGAGTGAAGAAGTGGTATCAGTATATGAAGACAGGTTTTTGTTCATTTTGTTTGAGTATTTTTTTTACTCGGGAATGAATGGCACAGTAGATAGAAAGGAGTGTGGATTAAGGGGCAGGCTACTACTATCCATGGGGTCGCAAAGACTTGGACATGACTGAACAACTTCACTTTCACATTCTCCTGCCACTGCGTTTTGTTAAGATGTTAGAAACACTTACTACCGCATGTCCCTAAGATAAGGTGTAATTTAGCCCTGAAACAGGAATTATCCCCATTTTACAGATGGGAAAACCGAGACTCATAAGTGGCTAAAGTGACACTGTGCTAAGTACTAAGTCATCACTCATTATTTACTGGATGAATTTATGTCTTTAAAATGCTTCACACTGTCCCCAGCACATAGTAGGTACTCAGTAAGCCCCGAATTACCACTGTTGTTTTAAAAATAGCACTGTTGTTATTGCTGTTTATTTGATATTTATTTGCTGTTGTTATGGTTTTAGTGGAGCAGCAGTGTGGTAGCGTTTTTGGATAGCATTTTCATTGAGATTAGGTTTACAACTGAGCACATAAAGCAGTTATTTGCATCTGATTAAGCACTGGAAAAAAGTAGTTGACATGTTTAGAGCCAGTATTGTATGAAAAAAAACTTACCTTTTAAACACTACAGTCACAATGCTCACGCTGTGAGAAGTCAGTGGGGACTGAGGTTGTAGAAAACTGGGGGTTCGGCTAGCCCGTCCCATGCCCATGAGGAATACACTCAGGACTGGAGCGGCCAGGCCACCACCTGCCGCCGCCTGTTGCACTCTTGCTGGGCTGAACGTGTATTTACATATATAGAGGCCACGCAAGGGACATGCCCCCGGGACACCGCACTGCCCTGCTAGTCCTGTGTCGCGAGTAGCCACTCTGGCAGTGCGCCCTGCTTCTCCCTGAGAAGTGAGCCCAGAAAACACCTTCCTGTGTCCCTCTACTCTCTGCTCCGAAAGCCGCTGGCTGAGGGACAGCTGACTCACTGCTGGATGCTGGTCTTTAATGGTTTTTTCTTTCCTCTCTGCTTTCTTCAAATTACCTTAGGAAAAAAATCTATATTACTTGTCTCCTTTTTTCTGAGCCCAAAAGTGGCTGATAAGTTTTAATATTAATCACATCCTTCTATCACTGTTTCAAGTGTGAATAATTTATTTAGAGAGAAATGTAAATTAAATGTAATAATCATTAATGATTTGTGCAGATACCTAGAGTAAAATCTTATTTTATAATATTACTTTAGTAGAACATATGTAATTTTATATTTTATTATAATATTACATAAACATGTACACACATATGATAGGTTCAATTTCTTAGGCATACATCTTTTTAAATAGCTCAAAAACCAAAACAGTTATAAGACCAGTGATTCAAATTAGTAGCATTAATGTGGATGGATGATGCTTTTCTAAACCAAAATTACCACTTGCAATGTAAAACTAGTACTAACTCTCCTATGCAAGATTTCTAAAATTTGGAATCACCATACTGAAATGAGTCAATTCTCCAGTCACTTGTTTCATGATCATTTGAAAAAGAACTTTCTTCTTTACAGCATACTGAGGATGCTTGGCTTTTTTTAGTCATGAGCACATGAGTTTTCTCTCAAGTCTGCCACCAAGTTCTACCTTTTAGCACTAAAGCAGTCATAAAAACAAATGTAGGCATTAAAAGTACTCAGCAATACTGTTCTTATCTAGGGTGTATTACTATTATTTCCATCATTAAAATGAGTTGTTGTTTAATTGCTAAGTCATATCCAACTCTTTTGTGACCCCATGGACTGTAGCTCTCCAGTCTCCTCTGTCCTTGGGATTTCCCAGGCAAGAATACTGGAGTGATTTGCCATTTCCTTCTCCAGGGTATCTCCTTGACTCAGGGAACGAACACAAGGCTCCTGCATTGGCAGGAAGATTCTTTACCACTGAGCCACCAGGGAAGCCCGGTACTGAATTTTAAATGAAATTGAACCAAGCAAAAATCTCTGGAAAATTATTGCTCAGACATTCTTTTTAGAATCTTCACCTCTGCATATTCACTTTTGACTTAGTGCTTTATTAATTTCCAGCATTCAGCAAGACTTTTTAATCTGCTTTTCAAGTTTTCCATACAGTTGAATGTAGAAATTCACTGTTATAAAAATACATTTATTCTCTATACTTTTGTTTTCTACTTCTGTAATATTTGACTCCTGATGAAAAAAAAATCTTGTTCAAAACAGCAAAAGATAGAACTTGTGGACTTCAGTTTTATTTCTATCAACTGCTCAAACTCCTCAAATACTAAAAATAAATTCCCAGCTTTTTTGCTTTAAAAAGCTAGCATTTGCTTTTTTTTTTAATTAAAAGGATTCACATTCAGGAGTACAAGGAATAAAATTTATTCTGGAGGGCTCCTCAGATAGAACAGGGATTCAAATTAAAAAAATTTTTTTTACCAGAAAATGAGGGGATTACTTTAGCTCTGCCTTAGGATGAAGCAGTTCAAATTACATTTTTAGACATTGAGTTTTTAAAAGAAAAAAATATTGATCAGATATTGACCTTAAAAAGAAATTAGATCTTTTGAAAATGTCTTATCCTGAGTTGAGAGTATTGTGTATGAGACATGCTTGTGTGCTTGGTTGTGTCCAGCTCTGCAACCCCATGGACTGTAGCCTGCCAGGCTCCTCTGTCCATGGAATTTTCCAAGCAAGAATACTGGAGTGGGTTGCCATCGCCTCCTCCAGGGGATTCTCCCTATCTAGGCATCAAACCTGCTTATCATGCATTCTGTATTAGCAGGCAGATTCTTTACCACTGAGCCACCTGGGAAGCCCTGTGTGCTCGTACAGGGGCAATCTGTATTAGCATGAGTCCTCTGGACAGGTCCTTGGACACTGGCAGTGCTTATTAGCCAATGGGAGGATTAAAAGACATGATGCATGTAAAGAACTTAGCAAAATTATCAGGCAAACGGCACTCAGTAAGTGTTCTGTTCATATTTTGAGTAACAGTAAAATTTGCAGAAAACTTTGGTAAATTTTATCCCAACATAAAAGCAGAGGAATAAAACAGAAGATTTTTAGATTTGACTCATAGAAAATTCTAAAATTTCTGTACATCCTCAATCAGAAAAATATAAAAGACCAATAACAATCTGAGGGAAATGACATGGGATTAATATGCTTAATGTATGCAGTGCTATATAACTAAAGACCATATGAGGAAAAATTCACCCCCTCCTTCCATAAAAGCACAAATAGGCTGTTATTGAAGAAGAAATAAAAATAGCCACTAGTTATTTAGAAAATACTGAGCCTCAGTAATAAATAAAATTTTAAAAATACAGAAATCATATTTACCTATTTTAGTTTTAATATCAGAGAATTATACTAATATGTTCTTTGCTTCTTAAAGGTTGGAATACACACCAAGGCTTGGTTTATTGCTGGAATCTTTTTGCTCTTGACTATACCTATCTCGCTTTGGGTGATACTACAACATTTAGTGCATTACACACAACCAGAACTACAGAAACCCATAATAAGGTAAGGCCTTACATGTTGATTCTACTAGTGTTGTGTTGGCTTATCTCATAAAATGTAAATGTTATGTAAGATGTAAAATTTTTTTAATCATGTAAAATGTTTTAAATTTATGTTTTTTGCTTTCTAAATAGGATTCTTTGGATGGTACCTATATACAGTTTGGATAGTGTAAGTAC
>SJYC01038603.1:0-10785 GCA_006408675.1 Madoqua kirkii
CTTTGCTTATAGTTTCCTTTGTTGTGTAGAAGCTTTTAATTTTAATCAGGTCCCATTTGTTTATTTTTGCTTTTATTTCCAATATTCTGGGAGGTGGGTCATAGAGGATTCTGCTGTGATTTATGTCAGAGAGTGTTCTCCCTACGTTCTCCTCTAGGAGTTTTATAGTTTCTGGTCTTATGTTTAGATCTTTAATCCATTTTGAGTTTATTTTTGTGTATGGTGTTAGAAAGTGTTCTAGTTTCATTCTTTAACCAGTTTTCCCAGCACCACTTGTTAAAGAGATTGTCTTTTCTTCATTGTATACTCTTGCCCCCTTTGTCAAAGATAAGGTGTTCATAGGTGTGTGGATTTATCTGTGGACTTTCTATTTTGTTCCATTGATCTATATTTCTGTCTTTGTGCCAGTACCATACTGTCTTGATGACTGTGGCTTTGTAGTAGAGCCTGAAGTCAGGCAGCTTGATTCCTCCAGTTCCATTCTTCTTTCTCAAGATTGCTTTGGCTATTCGAGCTTTTTTGTATTTCCATACAACTTGTGAAATTATTTGTTCTAGCTTTGTGAAAAATACCATTGGTAGCTTGATGCTGCTGCTAAGTCACTTAGTCATGTCCGACTCTCTGCAACCCCATAGATGGCAGCCCACCAGGCTCCCCTGCCCCTGGGATTCTCCAGGCAAGAACACTGGAGTGGGTTGCCATTTCCTTCTCCAATGCATCAAAGTGAAAAGTGAAAGCAAAGTCGCTCAGTTGTGTCCAACTCTTAGCGACCCCATGGACCACAGCCTACCAGGTTCCTCCATCCATGGGATTTTCCAGGCAAGAGTACTGGAGTGGGGTGCTATTGCCTTCTCTGGTAGCTTGATAGGGATTGCATTGAATCTACAGATTGCTTTGGGTAGTATATTCATTTTCACTGTATTGATTCTTCTGATCCAAGGATCGCAAGCACTGCTTTTAATAAAGCAAATGGAGGCTGTGGAATTTCGATAGAACTATTTAAACCCCTAAAGGATGATGCCATGAAGGTGTTACATTCAATATGTCAGCAAATCTGGACGACCCAGCAGTGGTCACAGGACTAGAAAAGGTCAATCCTCATCCCAACTGCTAGGAAGGGTAGTACTAAAGAATGTTCTAAACATCAGACAACTTTATTCATTTCCCATGCTAGTTGGGTCTTCCCTGGTGGCTCAGCAGTAAAGAATTTTTCTCCAGTGCAGGAGACCTGGGTTTGATCCCTAGATAGGGAACATCCCCTGGAGGAGGGGATGGCAACCCACTCTAGTACTCTTGCTTAGAGAATCCCATGGACAGAAGAGCCTGGCAGGCTGTAGTCTATAGGGTTGCACAGAGTCAGACATGACTGAAGCGACTAAGCAGCAGCAGCCCATGTTAGTAAGGTCATGCTCAAAATCTTGCATGCTAGGCATTATGCAAACCAAGAACTTCCAGATGTCTAAGCTGGGTTTAGGAAAGGAAAAGAAACCAGAGATCAAATTGCCAGCATTCACTGGATCATAGAGAAAGCTAGGGAATTTCAGAAGAACATCTACCTCTGTTTCATTGACTGTGTTAAAGCCTTTGACTGTGTGGATTATAATAAACCGTGGAAAGCCCTTAAGAAAGATGGGAATACCAGAACATCTTATCTGTCTCCTGAGAAACCTGTATGCGGGTCAAGAAGCAACAGTTAGAACCCTGTATGGAATAACTGGTAGGTTCAAGATTGAAAAGGGAGTACGAGAGGGCTGTCTGCTGTCACCCTGCCGGTGTCCAGCCCCAGTGGATCCAGGGTAATTCACAGGGGAGACAGAGTAGGCGTCCTAGGAAAAAGCTGTTTAATTAGAAATATAAAGAGAGATTAGAAAAGGATAGTGCAGTAGAAAATATTAGTGGAGAAAAAGAGGCTAAATAACTTGGTTTACGTGGAATACCAATAAAACTCCAAGTCAAGGAGTTTGCACCACCTACGTAGGCCACAGGTGTCTTTGCGTTCTCCCGAAGGAGAGGAGACACTGAGGCCTCCCTGGTCAGATCTTAGAAGCCCAGGTAAAATTAGTGGGCTTGGCGAGTATCCACGCTCCAGATGGGAATTCAGCCAGAAGGGGAAAGAACGGACACGGGGGAATCAGTCTTTCTAGAAACTGATCCGTTTTCTTTATTTTCAGATTTGCTTATATACTTTTACATCTCCGGCTGCATTCTTAAGCCTGAGTTTTGTAAAATACTTTGATATCATTATAAGCTTTTCCTTCTCACTTAACTAGTTCAAGTTAGTTTCCACCATATATTTACAGAACAGCCTAATTAACACAGTGTCCAGCATACCTACCTTCAGTGGCTCAAAGTTTATTTCTCAAGGTGTAGGCTTTCTACTCTAATCACACAGACTTGTATTTCAAATATTATTTCAATTTCTGTCTAAAACTTTTACTCTGCAGAAAAAGAAACTGTGATAAACACAGCTTTTCCAAGAAGTTTCACCTTGACTGACCCTGAGTGCGGCAGTGGGGAAGTTTTAATAGACCTTTTTGGCTTTAGGCAGGAAAAGGATGCCCTGGATGTGGTCTTGATGAGGCTCCATTTCTTGGCAAGAATGTCAGCTCTAAAGATACCCACTCCTACTGCTCTCTCCTGACGCAAAGTGAACATGGATCCTTGTAAACTCGATATCATTCACGCAGCTTGTTCAGGCTCTATGGTAGAAATAGAAGTAAAATCTGAAAAAGACAGGTTTTTACTTCCAAGGAGTTTTCAGTGTATGTGAGGAGACAGGCAGGTAAACAAATAGCTGCAGTGCCATCTGGAAGGTACTGTCATGGGGCAAAGGGACAAGGAGGAAAGAATTCATCTGTTTGGCATAGTTTATTCGAGGAAGGCCTCATGGAGCGGGCAGTGCGAGAGAAGACGGTAGAACTCTCAAGACACAGGAGACAGGTGGCAACAGACGATGGCAACGCAGAGGGCTCAGCACAGCCACTGCAGGCCCGCGTGCTGCCGCACAGGAAGTGAGAGGGGCAGCAGCAGGCGAGACTGGAGAGCAGGGGAGACAGCATCCTGGGACCTCTGTACCCCTGCAGTGGGAGCTGGAGTTTCCTCAGCAGATTGGGAGTGCTCTGACTTTGAGTGTATATAAAAATCTCCTGCAGCAGTTAACAAAATTCAGACTCCTGAGTCCCATCCCCAGAAATTCTGACTCACTGGGGTGAAGGTGGCAGCCACAAATCTGTACTTTTTACAAGATCCTTAGAATGGCTAACATGTTGTTGGTTCATGGAGAAATAGCCTGAAGACACTGATATAGAAGATGGGAAATCAGGAGAGGGTTTTTTTTGGGGGGAGGGAGAACAGTATGATTAGCTTCTATTTTAGGATCCTCAGAGAAGGAATGGATAAAGGATATGAAAGAAGGGACAGCCTCCGTGGAGGAGGCTGTTGCAGGGCCCCAAGGAGAGCTGACTAGGCTATGAAAGTGAACCTGAAGTCGCTCAGTCTTGTCCAACTCTTTGCGACCCCATGGACTGTAACCTATTAGGCTCCTCTGTCCATGGGATTTTCCAGGCAATAGCATTGGAGTGGATTGCCATTTCCTTTTCCAGCAGATCTTCCCGACCCAGGGATCGAACCCAGGTCTCCCGCATTGTAGACAGACGGTTTTTTACCATCTGAGCCACCAGGAAGTCTGATAGATGAGAGAGCAAAGACTGAGAGACATGCAGGAAATAGAATTGATAGATAAAAGTGATAGATTACCCTTAGGGAATTAACACACATGAGGGTATCTGGTTTGATGGGTTATGTCTGTAACCAGAATCATCAACATGAGAGTAAAAGCAGATTTTGAGAAGATATTGTAATTTCAGAAATGGAATATTGAGTTATAGGAAATATGCCACTATTTTATTATCAGGGAATGAGAACCAGATGAGTAGAATAGTTAAGAACAAAGACCACCTGGGTACACATCCTGACTCTACTGAGGTATATTTTAAATTAAGAATGATGTTGGTTAGTGTTTCCTCATATTGCTGGATCAGGTTGTGTTTTCTTTTGCTCTGCTTTAGAAAGTGGAGAGCCTTGGTATTCACAGCCCCAAAACACCAATTCTCCTCCTGGAACTGTGTGTGGGAATTTTATGTCATTGAAGATCAGCTGACCTGCCCCTCTGAGGAGCTCATGGTTAAGAGGAAGAAGAATCGATGAGCTGGTACCCAGCCTCACTCTTCGTTCTGAGCCCTGTCATCACCGATGGCCCATGAAAGTCAGGGGTTTTCACACCTGTAAGAGAAAAACAGAAATCTCCTCAACCGCTTAGATATTATCTCCAACAATCAGAAGTATAATAAGAGTTAAGTTTAATGTTTCAGAAGTGATGGGTTAACTTGACTGTTTCTGAACGGGATATCTGAATTATAATGTTTTCTCTAGAATGTAAGGAGATATACTGATGGGGGAGAGACGCTGGGAGCAAACTTCGACAAAATCAGAGCTTGCCGAGATTGGTATCCAAGAGCCATTATGTAAATTGCTGGTATATTCTGAGTGGTAGAAACCACAATAAGCCTCCCATGTTATCTTGACTTTGTTCTTTTTCAGGTACATTTTTTGAAAAGTGATCCTCTCAGCAAAAATGCAATGAGGACAATATTTTCTTTGTCTTCTTTTATCATGACAGCTTCAGATCTAGGGAAAGCTTTTTCTATTTATCTCTTTTTTCTATACATCTCATAAGGCCTATTATTAAAAGATGTTTTTTGGGCGACAGTTCAGTTCAGTTCAGTTGCTCAGTCGTGTCCAGCTCTTTGCGACCCCATGGACTGCCACACGCCAGGCTTCCCCGTCCATCAGCAACTCCCGGAGCTTGCTCAAACTCATGTCCATTGAGTAGATTATGCCATCCAACCAACCCATCCTCCGTCATTCCCTTCTCCTCCTGTCTTCAATCTTTCCCAGCATCAGGGTCTTTTCCAGTGGGTCAGCTCTTCGCATCAGGAGGTTAAAGTATTGGAGTTTCAACTTCAGCATCAGTCCTTTCAATGAATATTCAGGACTGACTTCCTTTAGGATGGACTGGTTGGATCTCCTTGTGGTCCAAGGGACTCTCAAGAGTCTTCTTCAACACTGCAGTTCAAAAACATCAGTTCTTCAGCGCTCAGCTTTCTTTATAGTCCAACTCTCACATCCCATGATGTGAGATGACCACTGAAAAACCATAGCTTTGACTAGATGGACCTTTCTCAGAAAAGTGATGTCTCTGCTTTTTAAAATGCTGTCTAGGTTGCTTATAATTTTTCTTCCAAGGAGCAAGCATCTTTTAATTTCATGGCTGCAGTCACCATCTGCAGTGATTTCAGAGCCCAAGAAAATAAAAGTCTGTCATTGTTTCCATTGTTTCCCCATCTGTTTGTCATGAAGTAATGGGACTGGATGCATGCTCTTTGTTTTTTGAATGTTGAGTTTAAGCCAGCTTTTTCACTCATCTCTTTCACTTTCATCAGGAGGCTCTTTAGTTCTCCTTCACTTTCTGCCATAACGGTGGGGTCATCTGCATATCTGAGGTTATTGGTATTTCTCCCAGCAATCTTATTCCAGCTTGTGCCTTACACATCCTGGCATTTCCCATGATGTACTCTGCATTTAAGTTAAATAAGCAGGGTGGCATTATATAGCCTTTTACAATTTGGAACCAGTCCGTTATTACATGTCCAGTTCTAACTGTTGCTTCTTGACCTACATACAGATTTCTCAAGAGGCAGTAAGGTGGTCTGATATTCCTATCTCTGAAAATTTTCCACAGTTTCTTGTGATCTACACAGCCAAAGGCTTTGGTGTAGTCAATAAAGCAGAAGAAAATGTTTTCCTGGAACTCTGTTGCTTTTTCTATGATTTAACAGATGTTGGCAATTTGATCTCTGGTTCCTGCCTTTTCTAAATCCAGCTTGAACATCTGGAAGTTCTCGGTTCATGTGCTGTTAAAGCCTGGCTTGGAGAATTTTGAGCATTACTTTGCTAGAATATGAGATGAATTAAATTGTACAGTAGTTTGAACATTCTTTGGCATTGACTTTCTTTGGGATTGGAATGAAAACTGACCTTTTCTAGTCCTGTGTTCACTGCCAAGTTTTCCAAATTTGCTGGCATATTGAGTGCAGCACTTTCACAGCATCATCTTTTAGGATTTGAAATAGCTCATCTAGAATTCCATTACCTCAAATAGCTTTATTTGTAGTGATGCTTCCTAAAGCCCACTTGATTTCACATTCCAGGATGTCTGGCTCTAGGTGTGTGATCATACCATCATGGTTATCTGGGTGATAAAGATCTTTTAATCTAATTCTTCTGTATATTCTTGTCACCTCTTCTTAATATCTTCTGCTTATTAGTTCCATACCATTTGTTCATCTTTGCATGAAATGTTCCCTTGGTATCTCTCATTTTCTTGAAAAGACCTCTAGTCTTTCCCCTTCTACTGTTTTCCTCTGTTTCTTTCATTGATCGCTGAGGAAGGCTTTCTCGTCTCTCCTTGCTATTCTTTGGAACTCTACATTCAAATGAGGATATCTTTCCTTTTCTCCTTTGCCTGCAACTTTTCTTCTTTTCTCAGCTATTTGTAAGCCCTCCTCAGGCAATCATTTTGCCTTTTTGCACTTCTTTTTCTTGAGGATGATCTTGATCATTGCCTCCTGTACATTGTAATGTACAAGACCTTGTACATTGTAATGTACACAAGCATTGCAATATTCCTGACATCATAATGTCACAAATCTCTGTCCATAGTTCTTCAGGCACTCTATCAGATCTAATCCTTGAATCCTTTGTCATTTCCACTGTATAATCATAAGGGATTTGATTTAGGTCAGACCTGAATGGTCTAGTGGTTTTCCCTACTTTCTTCAATTTAAGTCTGAATTTTGCAATAAGGAATTCGTGATAAGAGCCACAGTCAACTCCTGGTCTTGTTGCTGACTGTATAGAGCTTCTCCATCTTCGGCTGCAAGGAATATAATCAATCTGATTTCAGTATTGGCTGTCTGGTGATGTCCATGTTAGAGTCATCTGTTGTGTTGTTGGAAGAGGGTGTTTGCTATGACCAGTGCGTTCTCTTGGCAAAACTCTGTTAGCCTATGCCCTGCTTCATTCTGTACTCCAAGGCCAAACTTGCCTGTTACTCCAGGTATCTCTTGACTCCCTACTTTTGATTTCCAGTCCCCTATGATGAAAAGAACATCTTTTTGGGGTGTTATTTCTAGAAGGTCTTGTAGGTCTTCATAGAACCATTCAACTTCAGCTTCTTTGGCATTAGCAGTTGGGCGTGGACTTGGATTACTGTGATACTGAATGGTTTGCCTTGGAAACAGAGATCATTTGTCATTTTTTAGATTGCTTCCATATACTGCATTTCAGACTCTTTTGTTGACTATGAGGGCTACTCCATTTTTTATAAAGGATTCTTGCCCACAGTAGTAGATGTCATGGTCATCTGAATTAAATTTGCCCATTCTATCCATTTTAGTTCACTGATTCCTAAAATGTCTGTGATTCACCTCTTGCCGTCTCCTGTTTGACCACTTCCAATTTACCTTGATCCATGGACCTAGCATTCCAGGTTCCTATGCAGTACTGCTCTTTACAGCATTGGACTTTACTTCCATCACCAGTTACAACCACAGTAGGGTGTTGTTTTGGTTTTGGCTCTGTCTCTTCATTCTTTCTGGAGTTATTTCTCTACTCTTCTCCAGTAGCATATTGGGCACATCGTGACGCAGGGAGTTCATCTGTCAGTGTCCTATCTTTTTGCCTTTTCATACCGTTCATGGGGTTCTTGCGGCAAGCATACTGAAGTGGTTTGCCATTCCCTTCTCCAGTGGACCATGTTTTGTCTTAACTCTTCACCGTGACCCAATCCATCCTGGGTGGCTCTACATGGCATGGCTCACGGTAGTTTTTTAGGAATTTTAAAGTTACAAAGGTAAGAGGAAATTTAGAAAGAGAAATTAGACTCCAAAGAGCAACTCTTTAATCATGTGATTTCAGACACTCTAGTCAACCCAAGGGTAGAAGGACTTTATGGTGTTAGAGCTCATGTTCTAAACCCATCTGAACCATCTTGCTTAAATCATTTTATCAGTGTAGAACATGGAATATGGCAGAGTGTCTCAGGCAGTCTGCTCTGTGACAAATGGCCAGAAACAAATCCACACTGAGATGGGCATATAATAGGTCATAAGGCATCAGGTAGCCTACCTCACAAGTAACTCAGCACGGAGGCAGAAGTACCTCTTCTCTTCAGCCCCCAGTTCCATGCAGTCCTTGGAAGACTTCCTGCAAAAGTTTATGCTACCTGCATT
Source organism: Madoqua kirkii (assembly GCA_006408675.1). Classification (NCBI taxonomy): domain Eukaryota; kingdom Metazoa; phylum Chordata; class Mammalia; order Artiodactyla; family Bovidae; genus Madoqua; species Madoqua kirkii. Next base: position 8,352 of record SJYC01038603.1, read on the forward strand.
TATGATTTGTATAAAAAATGTTAGGCTTCCTGCATTAGCAGCTCCAAACAAGCTAATCTATCTAACAGGATTAAAAAGCCACTAAAGTTTCTCCCTAGACAGGGCCAACCTTGCTGGAGCCTATCATGAAGTCCACAAATCAAGAAAGAATTATAATGGAAAAACCCTGCTTCTTAGGATCAAAACACTGGCTAGCTAAATATTCACTTAAAAATCAAGACCCATAGATCTCAATCAGTGAAGGATTTTATACACTTTTTTCTTGGACTTGTGAAATGTTTCTTTCTCTCTTTCTTCCAGATTTGGCTCTCAATCTTAGCATAGAGCATACATGTAGAGTTCATACAGATGACTCATTTTAGCATCTTGCTAGAAGGAGAATGATGTAAGGAGAGCTTTAAAAAACATGGCTTTGTATTTTCACCTGTGTCTGCAAATGATCACGTTCTATCTTGGGATTTTGTGACACCTCAGATAGACTGCAGAGACTGGGCTCTGGTGCAAGTAGATTATTTCTTCATACATTGAACTAGTTCCCTCATCAGCATCTAGGCCCTCAGGTTATGAACAGATGAGATTGTACCACCACTTAGAACAAAAATCCCCAGCCCAAACAGTGTGGTCCTATCTTTAATCTGTGTCTTTGTCTCCACCTGAGACGCTCTCTGGGTCTGTGGAGAGAAAGTTGAGCACGGATGGGGAGGGAGTGGGGAGCTGTCTCGGTCAGGAGGGTATAAGAGGCTTCATGGAGTTACTAGGACTCTACGTGCTCTCTCTTCCTCATTCCTTGTGGTTGGCAGTATAATGGTTCCCTCGCAGATGTTCACATCCTAATCCCTGGACTCTGAGTTTGTTACCTTATGTGATGAAAAGGACTTTGTAGATGTGATTAATCCTGGATTATCTGGATGATGCAATCTAATCTCACAAAACTTTGAAAAGGGAGGCAGAAGAGTGGGAGAAGGTCTCCATCAGTCACTGCTCACTTTGAAAATGGAGAAGGGGGCCATGAGCCAAGCAACGCAGGTGGCCTCCAAAAGTGGTGACCAGTGCTCAGTATACAGCCAGCAAGAAGTCGAGGACCTTGGTTCTGTAGTTGAAGAGAACTGAATTCTTCCAACAAGTTGAATGAGCAGAACACGGATTATCCCTAGAAAGAAATACAGTCTATGGACATTTTGATTTTAGCCCAGTGAGAGAGAGCTTTCTAGACTTCAGACCTACATAACAGTAGGATAATAAATGTGTCCATTTTAGCCTCCAAATTTGGGGTGATTTGTCACAGGAGTGATAGAAAATTAAGATATTCCTGTTCCTTCTGTTCATTTTATGATCACACCCACATGCTGCCCTGTTATTTTTCTGGCTTGTCAAACAACAATTAAGATTAAAATAACAATGACAACCTTTGTGTGCTGTACTGTGCTTAGCTACTCAGTTGTGTCTGACTCTTTGTGGCCTCATGGGCTGTAGCCCACCAGGCTCCTCTGGGGATTCTCCAGGTGAGAATACTGGAATGGGTTGCCTTGTCCTCCTCCAGGGGCTCTTCCCAACCCAGGGAGTGAACCCAGGTCTCCTGCAATGCAGGTGGATTCTTTATAGTCTGAGCCACCAGGGAAGCCCATTGACAACCTTTAATGAGTACTTAAAATGTGTCAAGCATTATGATAAATATATTACCTGAATTATGATATCTAATTTTCACAGTAGTAGTTGAGGTAGGTATTACTATTTTCCCCATTTTGCAGGTGACTAAACCAAGACTTGGAAAGGTTAATAGCTCAGTGTCAGATTTCCGTTTAATAAATGATATGACCTAGATATCAACTGGGAATGCTTTTTGCCTCTGATCCAAGTAAGAATGACTGGAATGCTGACCGTTTCTCAGCTTGTGGAAACCTGAAGCCCTTCCCAGAAATTTGGTGAAGTATGACTTTCACATTCTTTTCAATAGCTGATGTAAAGCATAAGCAATTTGAGAATCATGAGGTTTAACTACTTCCTTTTGAAACTTGCCATCCTATATAAATTAAAGGAAATCTCACTTCAAATTGTGCCACAAGTACAAGCATTTATTAAACAAATATTCACTAGCATGCAGAGCCAACACAGTTCATACGAATATGGATTAGCATGTTCCAATATTTTATCCTTTAGATGCTCCAACCCCACCTTGTACAAAAGGTTTGTTCAAGCAGAAGTAACTACATTCCAGAGACAAGATTCTGTTACCTTTGGAGGTAGTGCAAGCAACTATCAATCCTCTTAAACTAATGGTAGAACACACAACTTCTTAGCGGTTAAAGCATGGATGTTGTGATGGTTACTTTCATCTGTCAACCTGACTGGGCCCAGCTATTTGGTCAAATATCATTCTGGGTGTTTCTGTGAGGCTATTTTTGGATGAGATTACATTTAAATTGGTAGAATGAGT